>JAMQGT020012112.1:0-182321 GCA_024447675.2 Pterophyllum scalare | reverse complement strand
CCTTTCTCATAATTGGATTCATCTGTGTATGTAGGTCAAAGGTCAATGAGCTTACAAAACAAATTTTTTGTTCCAATAATTAGTGCTAAAGGTATTCAAATCAATAAAACGACAAGGGTACATTTTTTTCAACTAGTTTGGGACCTTTCTCCAAGGTCTGTTCTGAGTGGACCCTGCTCTTTTAAAATGCTGGATGATCTTGGCCACTGTGCTGCAGCTCAGTTTCAGGGTGTTGGCAATCTTCTCGTAGCCTTGGCCATCTTCAGGTAGAGTAACAATTTGTCTTTAAGATCCTCAGAGAGTTCTTTGCCATGAGGTGCCATGTTGGAACTTTCAGTGACCAGTATGAGAGAGTAAGAGAGCTGTACTACAAAACTGAACACACCTGCTCCCTATGCACACCTGAGACCTAGTAACACTAACGAGTCACATGACAGTTTGGAGGGGAAATGACAAGCAGTGCTCAATTTGGTCATTTACGGGTGTAGTCTCTTAGGGGTGTACTCACTTTTGTTGCTGCTGGTTTAGACATTAATGGCTGTATATTGAGTTATTTTGAGGGAAGAATAAATTTACACTATTATATAAGCTGCACACAGACTACTTTTCATTGTGTCAAAGTGTCATTTTGTCAGTGTTGTCCCATGAAAAGATATACTTAAATATCTGCAGAAATGTGAGGGCTGTACTCACTTCTGTGATACACTGTAATCTGCAATGGTTACAAAACATGCAATAAAATAAACAGAAAAGAAAATGAACATTTGCACCGCACTGCACAAAATAATAAACACCAAAAATAGCATAGTAACAAAATAGTGCTGTGAATCACTGGACATGATGTTGCTCTGTGTCTAACAACACGGACTCATGAATTAAACTTGTGGGCTCAGCAGATTTTGACAGCTGGATTCACTCATTTACATGTAATAACTTCATGAAATTGTTTACAGTTTCACATTTTAGTTTGGAGTGTAAAATTATTCAACTGAGAGGAAACAAATGGTTTTGATCATGTAAGATATACTGTCACGGTTACCAGAAGGACTCTAATGCAGGGAGACCTGGAAAAGTTCACAGTTTTACTGAAAAAAATACTTTCAGCAAGATATTGCCAGTTTGTGTATGGGCAGTGGTGGGGGCCAGTCTACGGGGAGTCCACAGGCCCAGAGGGGATCATCCAATTCCAGCAGCTGAGCAGGTGAGTTCAGGGGAAAAGCATGGTCCATAATGCATGAGAGTGGGAGTGGGCAGGCAGGTGAGAGGGGCTAGAGTGGGAGTCCAGGGCCTGATGTCATGGCTGCTGCTTAGAGTGACTGCGAGGAATGAAGACAGGAAAATGTTAGCAACACAGGCTGAACAAAAAAATTGCAGACTGAGCAACTAGACCAAGTCTGAGTGACTATACCACACAATGTGAGGTGATGATCTAAGAGTGAGTGACGAGCAGCACTGTAGCTTTATACTGCAGGTAAGGTGGGGACCCATAACACTTACTCTAACAGTTGTGCCTTGCATTGCAATAAACACTATATATATATCCTCCTGAGACTTGAGCTCCCAGATTGCAAATATCTCCTAGATATTTGTGATTAGACAAATCCCAGCTCACTCCTATGGGTGGTCTTCTTGCCCTCAAGCTCAGGTCCTCTACCAGAGGCCTGGGAGCTTGAGGGTCCTGCGCAGTGTCTGAGCTGTTCCCAGGATTGTGCTCTTCTGGACAGAGATCTCTGATGTCATTCCAGGAATCTGCTGGAGCCAGTGTTCCGATTACCACGGGGACCGCTGTTACCTTCACCTTCCACATCCTTTCCAGCTCCTCTCTATGCCCTTGGTATTTATCGAGCTTCTCGTGTTCCTTCTTCTAGATGTTCCCGTCACTTGGTATTGCAACATCTATCACTACGACCTTCTTCCTTTGTTTGTCCACCACTACGATGTCCCATTGGTTAGCCATCACAAGTTTGTCTGTCTGTATCTGGAAGTCCCACAGGATCTTAGCTTGGTCATTCTCAGCCACCCTTGGGGGCGTATCCCATTTTGACTTTGGGACTTCCAGGTCATACAGGCACAGACGTTCCTGTATACTATGCCGGCCACTTGGTTATGGCTTTCCATGTATGCCTGCTAGCAAGTTCCACATGTTAATTCTAGTAGAGTTTGTAACAGCAGACAGTTCACAGACACAGAGATGCCTTGACATTCAATAAAGGTCAAGGGAGGCAGACATGGCACACAATGAGGACGGCTGTGTATTGTATGACACAGCTCTCAGATGCTTATATTGGGGTGATTTCTCTCTGTTTCTATCTGGATTTTTTCCAAAACTTTTGATGCCTGAATTGTAAGATCAGATTCACATGAACACATGAATGTAGCGGAAGAGGATGGATGGATGGATGGGTGGATGGATGAATGGATGGATGGATGGATGGATGGATGGATGGTGTGTGCCATGTGCACCGAACTTGCTGTCAAAGTGACTTTGGTGAATCAAGACAGCAATAAAACTGCAATAAGAGTGTTATTCTGCTATTAGTTTGCAACTGAATGTGCTCAAACTGGCAATTTAATTCAATCTGCATGTAAATGCAGCAATTAACACTGATAAATAGTGAAAATTGCAAATATGCACTTGGCAGCCTTGCTTGACCAGAATACAACCTGTGGGTAACTTCAGCACAGGTGGACTTGGATTGATTGCAACATGTTGGCAGTCTTTCTGCATTTATGAGTTAGATGGCAAATATTTGCTAACCTTCGTCAATCTGCCTGCGAGTGATTACAGTCAGTATGAATTAGATCACGATTGCTTGGAGACAGGTTGCTTCAAACCAGGCCACTTGTGCAATTGCCTTGAAAGTGGTTGCAGAGGCTGAGGGTGTTGCACACTCAACCTCTGCAACCACTTTCAAAGGATCTCTGACAGCAAAAAAAAAAAAAAGGCCTACAGCAACTTCTGGGAAAAGCAGAAAAGCAGTGTTTAACACATGGTCTAGAATGTCCCACAGGTCATGTAAACTTTTAAAAACATGTATTTAGTATATCTAAAATATATTTTCTTAAGTCTGCTTCTGCTTTCTCATCTTAATGTATATTTTGACAACTAATGGTCTTTCTAGGAAATATAAGCGTGTTCTCTCTTTGCGATGTTTTTGGTCTCCATGCTGGTTTTCTGAGGGAAAGATCTCTCCTTAGCTGAGGTCTATACTACCAAGCAGGACTTGTCCAGGTAACTTCAGGGTCAACCCTGGGTTTTCTGTACTACAAAGGTGGGTCACTTCTTACTGGGGTAAATTGTCATGGTCACTTATGCAATGACCCCAACCTGCTCCGGAGCAGGTTAGGTCACTAGTGTCATATTGTTTTTTTTTTAAATTTTTTATTCCCACTGACACTTCTGGTGTAAGTTTCTCATAAGCGACAGGAAAAAGGCATCCAGGTTCACTGTCACCAAAACATCACACTCAGACTAAATGAAACATCCACAAGATGCGACATCCACAGCAGTGCACACTGCAAATGAAAGATGAAGTTTGGGAGAGTTTGAGAGTTTTTTCATCCTCCACTGAGCAACCTCTGAACCATGACGTGTTTGCTCGGATTTTAAAAGTATTGGTCAGTGTGAAATGTACTGTTGTGATTGCTCATAATTAGCTTATGATAACTTAATAAAAGTTACCTTTCAGGTTGTTTTTAGAAGAAAAACACACTGAGCAGCTGAAACTGAGACTCATGCATGTTCACTGAGGGACAAAATAGTATTTTCTGAAACACACTCTTCTTTACAGCCACGGCTTGTTTTAAAGCCTGGATACTGTTCTGGTACAGTTGCTTCAGATGTTTCAGTGTTTCACAAAGCCTCACTTTGGCCATCACTACAAGAAAAAATCCATCCAACTAAGAATAAGGAGTAAGAGGAACCCAAGAAGAAACATGGAAGCACAAACAGACAACTTGACAAATGGAAATCTAAGACTATTCATACAGTAGGCACACAGGTGGAAACATGATACAGGTGAAAACAATCAAACACAGTTGGCACTAATAATTCATGGGCAGACAAGTCTCAAGGGAGGGAAAACAAAGGCAGGAAGCAGAAGTGCATGAGACCACACAAGGAAATAGCAATTACCAAAATAAAACAGGAAGTGAAACAGATGAAGACAAAGTTAGAAAGGCAAAGCAGAGAGTGGGAAACACTAAGGGACAAAAAAGCAAACACAGGAAAAAATTATTAGTCAAGTGTCTTGAAAACAGCTGTGAAACAATCTTTTAAGAGTGATGAAAGTGAACAAACACCATTTTTTCTTAAGTGCTACTCATGCAGCAACAGGCAGAAACAAGCACCTGATGAGCAGTGAAGCTGCTGAGCGTTTGCTCCCGCTGGGCTGACTCACTGTCGATGTCAGCTGTCTGTATTTGAGTTGTGTCTAAACAGGCACTCAGAATAATATGTCAGACGACCTTTAAACTGTCACATTGATTAGATGACAGTGACAATTTAGACAAAGCTAACCATCTTTTCATGGCTTGTCCTTTGCTAGGCAACTCAATTAACTGCGCTGACAGGGCTGCTGAGCCCACATACATTTCCCTGTTGTGTCCTCGTATGTTATTTTGTTCATGTCAGCCTTCACTGCAACTCTTACAAAAGTTTTTTGTCCTTTGTCTTCAGCTACATAGTTTGGGGTTTTTTTCTATCATTTCTGCACCTTGCCTCTGTTAAAAGGTCAGCCAGCGACACTGAAGATGCAGGCAGGGAACATGAAGTGAAAGAGGGACTTTTTTATACATTTGGGTGTGCAGTATGTGGGCAGAGCATTAAAAAGTGCTCTTAATTCTTATACTCCAAGGCCTCTGATTGAGGTCAACACTGATAGAACTTTTCATCATGTTCTGTGTGTATGTCGTATAACCATTTACTAGCTTTATGAATATAGCTTCATGCTCTCTTACTGGTGTTACCTGAGGTGCCTGGGCTGTCACCATATGTAATGCAGATGTAGCTGTTTGCTTGATTTTTGCTGTTTTTTTATTGAATGGTAAAGAAACTCTAAACTCACTCTTGCAAAGTGTTTTTCTTGCACTGTGTAGTGTGTAGTGACCAAACCTGAGCTCTACTATTAAACACTTGCTGAAATCAAAATTCACTGTTACAGTTACAGACAAAATGATGCAAAACTGTCATATTTATTTTCTATCTGTTCAGCTGTCAGTGTGCCTTTGTGGTCATGCACAGCCTCAACCATCCAATACGGCAGGCTGCAGCAGCCTCTGTAACCCCTTAATCCACAGTTCTGTTTGGCATATTTACCCCTGACCCTGTGCAAGGGGATTTGCCATAAACTTACACACTAAAAACAGCCATGTTACAGTCATGGTTCATGTGATCTTTGGTGTTTACTGTAAATCTGCTGTTCCCTGATTTTTACCAAGACAGACAGCACAAATACCGCACCCCATAAACTGCATCAAATCTGGAGATGAGCACTGGCTTTAGGACAAACTCTCCAAACAGAAGACCCTTCTCTGGTTCTGTAGCTTTATACTGCAAGCTTGTGTGCTCACGCAAGTGAAGCCTTCCTTGATGACATCAAATTAATCTAACATTAGTGCACTTTTGAACTTTAACAAGTAAAAAGGGCTGCATGCAGCCCAGGTTTATCAAGCTGCACACGGCACTGCAGTTTCCTTGATATTAGGCTTTGTTACAGCTGTAATTGTTTTATGGTCGCTGAGGCCCCCTGGACATTTCAGCTATTACAGCCTGTTACTGTGGAGACACTGATGACATCATGGAGTAGGTAATTTGCTTTGTAATGTCAAGGACCCAATGAACAAATAAACGAATAAGAAAAGACAAACATGAAGGCTTACACAACTCTAGATACATTCTTCTATTTTTAGGTGCACCTGTGCCGTCTAATGCAATCCAGTCCAGCAGTTCATCCATTACAATAGTAACAGTTTTATAGGTCATTCTCAGTTGTGACTGACACTGTCAGAGAGATGCTAAGTTTGTAATAATGCAGTGTTTGTCCTCTGCTGTTGTGCGATACCAACCAACAGTAGTGGCTATTCAGATATATGCTAGTGTATATTCAAGTATACACTATTGTCACACTGTGCATAGTATTCCTGCAGCACCAAATAATAATAAATATATAATAACATAATAATTCTAAAGATATTATGATAATAAATGAAAATATTTTATGCAGGTAGCACTTATCAATACACAATCACAAAGTACGTCACAGACCATAATTACATAGATCACATTTTTTTAAAAAATCAAACAAATACAATCGCAGTTATAGCACACAATAATGACAGTTACATGCATAAAACATTGGCCATGTACTATCAACCAAGTTCAGCAGACCCAGAATATTGATCTATTATCTGGCCTCTCATACAAAATCAGGAAAAATGGTCTGAACATTAATATAGTATTAAAATCATTCTGAATGTGTGTGTTTGGTCACTGAGGCTGGAAAAAACATGCAATATTAATAAAGTTTGGCTAATTTGAACTGAGGAAGTTGAGTAAACAGCGGTGCAGACTGTGTAAGTTAACACTTCTCAGTGTCACAGCTCTATGGCGAAGACACAGGACAGATTACAACTGTTGTTCTGTTAAGTTAATTTTTAGAAGTCTGAAAGACAGTTTTAGCTTTTATTCTTTCATCTGCAGCCCCAGTGATGTTTGACAGTCTGAGACTAACAAATATAAAAACATAATTCAGATGTAGGATTAGTCTATGTACAAATTTGAACCGTGAACAAGTACAAGCAGGTGTCCTGTTTTAGGATCAAATATTAATGCTTAAAAATTCACATTGCAGCCAACAGGAAATCGTCTAAGAATCTACATTTATTATTGATCCTCATCAGAGAAAGACACAGACAAAAACAGTGATTTCATACCTGTTAATCTCTAATCATGAACACAGCCTGCTCTGTAGCAGGTTGGGTTTACCATGGTGATGAACTCTGCCAAGAAGTGAACTGTTTTAATAATGCATAAACTCAGAGTGCTATTTCAGCTCACTGGGTTGAGCAAGTGACGTATGTACCATAAGGTTAAAGCAGAGGTGCAGGTTTGAAACTAAGGCTGTTAACTGTGCGTCTCTCCACTGTCCTGTTTGTTAACAGCTCTGTCTCCTCTGGCTTTATAACACTGTAGAACAGGATAATAGATAGATGGATAAGGAAATATACTGAGCACAGTGCAAGAGTAAGAGTGGGTTGAAAAATGATGGTTGGAATTTTTAAGTATTTCAGAATGTTTTTCCACTCAGACTTAATATCACACAATCAGACAAAGACGGTTTAAAAAGAAACTTTCAGTTACTTTTGGGAATCATACTAAGATAAAGGTAACCTTGAACTAGAGATCACTGTGTTGGAGGTTGGCTGTGGCTCAGAAGGTAGAGCAGGCCACCGACTCACTGTAAGGTAGGTGGTTTGATCCCTGGCTGCTCCGGTCTGCATGCCAAAGAACGAGTCCACCTAACAGCACCATAAACCCTTTCATTCTGCTGCAGTGTGATTTTCTTAACATACATGTATTTATGTACTCAGTAAATATAATTTTTCTACACACACACATACACACATATATGTATATATATTTCTTATCACAATAAATAAATGAGAGGAGGCTGAAGACAAATCAGTATGTTTATGATATAAGGATGAACTCTTAGAAATTGCTTGACACTACTGTGTGTCCACCTTAGTCCCTTTGTTAATGACATTAGTGTGCCACATGCTTAAATGTGTGTATCACTGTGGGGTTTTCTGCAGTGTGTGAAACTAAAAAAAGTCATGCAGCAGAGCTGCTGTCTCACATCCTGCAGTTAGAAAGCCTCACTCTGAGGGCCTCTCTGAAGAAATGTTAGGTGGTTTGTTGGCTTTGCAACCGATGGTGCAGCTGCTGTGATGGGCTGATAGAGTGGAGCAGCTACACTGTGAAAAGACCCTTGTTCACCACTGCATCATTCACTGTTAGAACATTCATTTTCACATATCTATTAACTCTCAAACTCAGAAAGTCTGTTGCTCAGCAAATTTTTGTTCTCTAAATAGCATCAAAGTGGTCAGGTAATGTAGGATAGAGCACTAGAGATTATTGGCTAATTTTAGCCTTCAAAGCCATCAGCCTGCAGGTGTATGGAAGCCAAGGAGCTGATGCACTAATTTTAGTTCATTAAAGATTTCTGCTCCTACTCGGGTTTCATTGTTTATTTACAGTTCAGCTCCAGATCTATGAGAGCAAGTTCAAAGGATGTTTCCTGTTAGTGGCCTGCTGCAGGAGCAGTAGGCTGCGTTCAGTTTAAATATTGCTAGAAATTGATATGAATCAGTTTATGCCTTTTATTAGTTTTTAAGGTCTGTTTCATTGTAACATTTAACTTTTGGCTGACAGCACAAAGACTGAGTCAAATTTAAAAGAGAAGAGAGGAGAGAGAGACTGAGCAGGAAGAACTGGGTGAGCAAACAGGCAGATGGTGAAGCAAGGTGGAAAAGCAATAATTGTTTTTCACATGCATTAACATGCTTTTCATGGATGTTCTGTGTGATTTTCAGTAGCACGCTTAAAAAAATGAAAGTGGAAATTCCAAATAGAACATATTGATATAAATAGTAGATTTTACAGAATTCACTTTAAACATGGCTTGAACAGGATGGCTGCCACTACACTGATGTGACAGAAACTCTGAATCTATTCTCCACTCTTGGGTACGTGATGCTCTGTGCTGAGTGAGGGAAGCCTTAATGTAAAATCAAATCTCTGACCAGTTTGCTTTATGTCCAGCTGTATGCAGCAGCAGGATGATTTTCCTCTGTCTTTACTGAATTAACGCTATTTTAGTTGCTTGATGTTTTGGTGGGGGCAGCACGGTGGTGTGGTGGTTAGCACTGCTGCCTCACAGCAAGAAGGTCCTAGGTTCAAATCCATTTTGGCTGGGATCCTTCTGTGTGGAGTTTGCATAGTTTCCTCCCACAGTTACTGGGGTTAGGTTAGTTTGTGATTCTAAATTGCCCATGGGTGTGAATGGTTGTCTGTCTCTCTGTGTTAGCCCCGAGATAGGCTGGCAAGGTGTACCTATGGTAGCTGGGATAGGCTCAGGCCACCCCAGGGGCCCGTGACCCTGAAAAGGATAAGCAGAAAAAGGCGGATGGATCTTTTGGTGGACTGGTTTGACAACTCAAGGGTCCACCCTAAAACTGGGGTATTATATTGAAATCTGTGATTATTCTTTCTGAATCATTCTTAGATGCTGCAATAGCTCATCCGACTAATCAGGTTGCTTTTAAAGGTAACATTGTGATGTGTACTCAGTTTAATTGTGGTTTGCGAAACTGAAATTTTGGAAGCAGCACATTCTATCAATATCAATTACGAGGCACTGCATACATGACATTATGACTGGGGACTGAGCCCCCCTAAAGGTTTGATCCTAGAATCGCCCCTGTTTGCCTCCTTAACTGTATGAAGATTTACAGATGTGGGGTTAAAAAAAATTTTTTTTAAAAAAGCAGGAAAGCAGGGAAAAAAAGTCCTAAATCAAAGCAGACAGTTTCCTTAGGAATCTACTGCTGTGCAGTATGTATGTTATTCTTTCTTTTAACTGGCAGCATTTTGTGCCATTGACATTATTTTATATTAAATACTGAAGTTAAGTGGTGCAGCTCGCCAAATAGTGCCAACTGGATGGGGATTTGATTCTGGCATGTTAAAGCGGTTTGTCTTTGAGTTAACAAACAATTTTACAAACCCTAACATTTTGTAACACTCAGACAGCATTCTAACACACTAACACTGTCCCATTAAGAGCTGCATTTTAGTAGCAATGATGTTTTCATTGTGTACCGATCTCTGTGCAGAAATGTGGCTAAAAGCCTGAAACACTCACTCTAAAAAAGGAAACCAGATGTATCCTTGTATGTATCTTGCACCAGGATTCTCCTCCTCACTCTGATGCTCTGTTCAGTTCAACCCTGCTCTGTTTCAATGAAATACCAGTATTATTGTGGAACAGGACGATGTGGGGCTCAGCTCTAAACACTCAGAGTGAGGGCTGATTAAAGAGCAACATTACAGAGACAAAGCTTTGGCACCATGCTCACAGCTTTGAGCCATCCAGCAGAGCCAGCTAGGCACTCGTTCTGATAACATTTCCCCCTCATTCCAAATACTCCTAACAGCAATTATCACACACACACACATCAGGTGCAACATAAAACATGTTTTTCTGTGTTAAATTTAGCTCACTTTACGGTATATTCCCCACCACAAACCTTAGTAACTCAGGTTTATGTGTGCTTATTTGGTAGAGCAGACATCATTAGCACAGACTGATTACAACATGTTGACTGTCTGTCTGCATTTACAAATTAGATGGCAATTAATTGCAAACCTTTGAGAGTGTTTGCAGTCAACTACAACCACCTTCAATCAGCCTCAGACTGCAGAAAGTTTCAGTGCAATCATTCACTGACTACTGTTATTGGTCCTGGTGGCAAGTAGGTTGCTGGCCTGTGTTATACCACACCTCTGGTGTGGTTGATGCTTTAAAAGTTATAGGTTCATGTTGCCTGTGATATAACGTGTCCAGAGTCAGTACTTTTCTTTTCTTTCTTTCTTTTTTTTTTTTTTTACAGATACAGTAATGAATATTCAGTTTCTTATTGCAATTTTTTTCCTCTTCAAATTCAGTTTTTGTAAAACGCACTATTCCTGTTCAATGACTACATTACTTTTAGTGATGAAATCGTATAATCATATTTTTCCTAATACTATACAACCATGAGAGCAAAAAGTCAAGTCTGATTTCTATAATTCTGGAATGTTTTAATGAGATATCATCAGCTGTTAGCAGTATAAAAGTTAAGTATTAATACAAGACTTTAAGCTTAGTATCATTGCACTGTGATATTTCTTATTTTATCAAAGTAAAAAGATATACTTCTTTTATCAGAGCTTTCTCTTATTTGAAATGCAGCTTTTCCTAAATGCCCACGTGATCAGACCATTATGGAGGAAATAATAATGATGCCTGCCAGTCAAGGCAGAGAGGGTTTACCAGCACATCAGCCCTGAACACTACACTCTCACTGAAAACCCCCTGGGGCCAAATGTCAGGTTTAATTAATGCAACAGATGTCACTTTTGTTGCAGTAAAATGTATCTGGATCTGATGTACAGGGATCTTTCTCACACACACACAGCAAGTTCAGGTTCGCTTTTCTTCCCCAAAATGTACCCCATCACTTCATAGATCAGCAGATCTGTGGAGGATAAGTTGTCATGGTGACACCTGCGTGGTCTCCCTCTTCAGCGTCACACTCTCTGGCTTTCACACAGATTCGATTTCTGCCCCCTTTACCCTCTATTGTCATGCAACATGAATTTAAGCTCACAGCTCTGTATGAGAATGTCAGGATAGAAATAAACATGGAACTAATCAGATGCATCTGTAAGCAAGAAACCTCCATCACTAAAAATGCAGTTTTTTTATTTATGTTTAGGTAACAGTACCTAAACTGTCCCATTTGTTGCAGGAGGTTCTCACATTTGTACAGTTCTCTGTATGTCACTTTAGTCTGTTCTGGGTTTATGGTAGCCTAGCTGAAGAAGGTGGTGTGAGTTTAAAGCTTAAGCTTAAATAAATAAATAAATGCCTCCATTCCCCCAACCTCTGACTGCAGTTGCTGTCCATGGTGCTGATCACAAGCTGGACTGATGCTATTGATGCTATTATTGATTATTACTATATGATCTTTTGCACTTACACTGTGTGTGTGTGTGTGCGTGTGTGTGTGTGTGTGTGTGTGTGTGTGTGTGTGTGTGTGTGTGTGTGTGTGTGTGTGTGTGTGTGTGCGTGTGTGCGTGTGAGTGTGTGTGTGTGTGTGTGTGTGTGGTTTGTCCTCTTGTTGGCTCTGTGTGTTAGGCAGCTCATTGGAATTGTTCTCTGGATCTGGTGCTCCCCTCAGAAGGAAGACCTTAGCTGCTGTATAAACCTCCATTCAGCCTGAAGGGTCCCTGCACACTGTGGTTGTGTTTTTGTAATAAGACTAATAATAAACCAGACGCATTCTGGTTTTCCTGTGACAGGGTATCCAGCAGATGGTGAGGTTGTATCTCCAACAATGGCAAAACTTTTATTTTTAAACAATTTTTTAAGACCGGATGTCGGGAAAAGATGGTCAGTCAACTGATATTCAACATTGCTTGCCAGTCAGTCATTATTTGCATGTCAAAATATGATTATTGCTGTTTTGAGTGCTTTGGGTGGTGCTCAGAGTGGGGAAACATGAACAAATGAATAGAATAAAAATGGGAGAAGCAGAAGAGAATGGATGGATGAATGAAAAAAACAATTATTATAATGTAGTACAGAGAGTGGATGAGAGTTGATGCTTTAAGAAGTTGTCAGGTTTGAATTGCATTGAAATCTTTTAATGTAGCTAGTGAACATAAACATTAATAACAATGTACAAAATACTAATAATAAAGATACACAAATACATGTATACTAAATAATACTGTTCAACACCTGGTTAATTACTGTCTGTACTCACTGCTAGAAAGCTGAATGTGGGCGTTCTTCATGTATCAAGCTGGAATTCACTCACATGGCCCGGTGATGTACAATCACACCATGAGCACATCTAATATCCTGATTTACATCTTCTCCACCTGCCTAAATTATTCATACCAGGACACTCTGGTAAACAAACACATGCTTCATATTCATCAGGCTGTTTCTCAAAGCAGCATTTCACCCGACACGCTGAGAGCAGGGTGCTCTAAGGTAAACACAGTAGTACAGGTCTGACCTTGCTTATTTTCTTCCTGACAGCTTGCTTTTCTTGTCTGTTCTGTTTCAGTTTCTTTTTCACTGTTTAGTTACGAAGGCCATCAACACCAACGCCCTCCTGTCTGCTGAGAGGAAAAACATTTTTTTCTTCCTTTGAAAAACAAAATATGAAAAGCAATGCATGAAACTGATGCCTAAATGCTTTTCCAGCCTGATTTTAAAGCATCCATCAATCAAATGTCCATCTTCTTCTACTTATTCAAGGTTGGGGGTAGGTTAATGTGAGCCCTATTTCATACTTTGAAGACCAGCTACACACAACAGTGATGGTCAGGATCGTTGACAAGGAGAACGATGCCGCTGCTGCTTTAAAACGGGAACAGCTGGATTTATTTGGGCTAAAGCTGTTTCTTCAGTGGAAGTTGTTGCTGCTCATGTGGTAGAAGAGATGCCACCAAAAACATGCAGAGGTAAATGTACAGCAGGTGAGACATTCTCTGGATATACAACAGTGTGTTTTTCTCTTTGGTAAGACAGACTTATCCCTCTCTATTTCTCTATAGCTGTAAATAATAAATTATTTTTTAATGGCAGTAATCTTGTAATGTATCACTTTAATTTTGCTTATTACACTGGGCCAAAACTGACTTTCTACATGTTTGGACTTCATTGTGGAATTTTGCACTGGAAAATGGATACTGTTTAAAATAACAAATATAATGTTTCAGGGTTAAAAAAGAGTTTACAGCACATTTTAAAATATTTTTATTATTATTGTTTATTTTTTCCTGGATGTTATCAGGGATTTTAAAATAAATTGGAAAAACACAATCTCAGCTTTGTTTGCTGCCACCTACCAGATACTTACGTTTGTGACCTTTGGTCTGATGGAAGTTGCAGAATTACAACTAGAAAAATGTCTGGCTGTAATTCTAATAATCCATGTGACATTTAATGTCACATGGATTATAAAAAATTCAACATATAGAAAGTCTTCCACATTTTACAAACTCACACATCCATCAAGATTAAATAGCTTAAATAGGAAAAAAGAAGTAAAAGGTCAAAAAAGAAGAGAATGTCCACAGAAAGTGAGCTTGGTTTCGACTAATAAGCACTCCAGGGAATGCTGGGAGTGTGAGTTTTGTTGGGGAGCCTTGCTGACATGGTCAGAGCAATAGCTCTAATTTCCGAAGAGTCATTCCTGCCCTGCAAAATGACTGTTCAGTGTATTGTTTTTGGTATGTTTATCTGTTTGTTTGTTTACTAAAAATATTACAGCAAAATTAGCAGTTCTATTCATACAGAATTTGCACAAAAGATGGGCAGTGATCACCTAATTACATTTTTTGCCATATTTGGGTCAATATGGGTCAACGCCTGAGGCATTGCCTGCATTGCCTGCATTTTAATGTAAATACTTGCATATAACTTGGTTGTTTGCTAAATTAAGTTTTTGAAAATGACAACTGTTCACATGTTTGTGGTTTTTCACAGTAAAAAAAAAAATCAAACTTTTTCCACTTGGATTTTATGTTTTTTGTGTGACCATAAAATGAAATTTATTTTAGTTCAACTTTTTAAACCCTGGATAATTGTGGGCATGGTCAATAGGACCAATGTGTTATCTCGGTGATTCAGTGTTTGTGAGACAGACAACATTCAAATCAGCTTAAATGTTTGGGGGGTTTTTTGTTTTCCATTTCCATGCCTATTTCCATCTTTTTTTATCTTCATGCTGCTGTGCGTAGCTTTGTTGTTTTGACAGTTGAGTTATCATGACACCCTGTCCCTCTGTCCCAGCTCACATTCTAATACCTACAGGCTGTGAAGGTCACCGTTATGGTCCTTGATCTCTTTCTAGCTCCCCAGTAAGTCTCTTGTCACAGTAGTTCTTGTTCTGCTCTTCAGATAGATTCTAGTTGGAGGGAAAATCATAATACCACTATGTCAAACTCACTGAAACTGCAAAAAAATAGGAATATTGTCCTTTATTAGTTTTTAACTCAATAAGTTATCATAGTAAACTTCCACCTACAAAAAAAACATTTATAAATCATATATGGGTTTATATTGATGAAACCTGGTCCTGGATAAGCAGCAGAATAAAAAAGTATCCAATTTGCATTTCTCAGCATGGACACTGTACAGCTGACAGCACTTATAAAACACATCCAGGCTAACTGCAACTCCTCATCTCACGATCAGAAACACAAAGGTTTATGTGATGAGGTTTTATCGAGCAGTACAGACGAATGCTTGGACTACACCCATATTCACCTACACTACACCCAGGGCACAGTGTGTATGTGTGTGTGCGTGTGTGTGTGTGTGTGTGTGTGTGTGTGTGTGTGTGTGTGTGTGTGTGTGCCCCTTTGCCCCCCTGCTTCCCGTGTTCTTTCCTCAGTACTCACTGGTCAGACAACACCCACATTCAAACGCAACCTTCCACACCTGCCATGACCGGCTTCATGGTAGTTCCTTCTGCTTTGATGTCACCTGGATGACATTCTCATGGTGACACACACACACACACAGACTCACAAGGTGAAAACTGCTGCTAGGCAATGTTGTCAGTGGAGATTAGTCTCAAACACCTTATTGGGCAGTTTTTGCACAGAATTTAATTTTTGCTCCTAGCATACCATAGCTTCACATCATGATGCTTTGGGTAGCTAGTTTTTCATACAGTGTAATAGCCTGGAGCCTCAGGTCCTCTTCCCACAGGCCTTCAATACTTGATAAGGAGGAGCAATCAAAAGGGGTTTGCATCAGACTGTGAAGGCATCTGTTGCTTGTGATCACAGAGGGACTGATGAAGCAGAAAGAGAATTAGAATTTCTTTGCCGCAGTTTGATAGGAATCAGTCACTTTTTATTGTCGTGGTGTGGATGTGACTGTGAATAGTTGTCTGTCTCTGTGTGTTAGTCCTGCAAGAAACGTATTTATTTTTATTGATTTAAATAAATAAATAAAACATCTAAAAAACATCTTAGGATAGAAGAGGAAAAACATCCTTCCTGTATAGGTTTACTGTGATGATCCCAGAGGTAATTAGAATAGAATATGCTGTTGTAAGACTACAGTATAACTTCTAGATGGAATTAAAAATTAAATAATAATAACATAATGAAAGAGTGGACAATAATAACTCATCTAATTTTTTCCACTAAGTGTTTAGGTTTTGATTCCCTCGCAGGAGCCACAGCAGCTGATCTCAGCCTCCTGAACACTTCCAGGCAGCAAAGCTTTTGACCCAATAAACAACGTCTAATCCTGACACCCGAAACATCAGCAGCCAGTCTGCCGAGAGGAACGGAAAGCCGAAACATGAAATCAAACAAAGACAGGCAGAGTGCCGTAGGTTATTATAGTTCAATATCTCCTGTCAGAGACGCCAATGCTGAAAATAGACACAGTGCCATTACATTTGTGGTGTATCTCACTGAGAGGAGATAGAGGTGAGGAGGAAGATAAGAGCCTCCGATGGGGAAACAGAGCAAAGAGTCCAGATACAGCGAGGAAGACACACCATCAGGAAGCTAAACGATTTGCAGACACACACCATATGAGTCCATTTTTCTTCATCTTAGGTGAAAGTATAGCACATTATATACAAACACTCAACTTCAGGTAAATGTTTTGCTTTCAAATTTTTATTCAAAGAACAGCAAGATGAAGCATCATCTTCCCTATAGCTCTGTCTCTCTGTCTGTGTTGAGCTGACCTCGCTCTTGTGTTTCAGAGGCAGGACTCATCTTGGTTTCCCGCCCTTTTGCTCCTCACACCTGGAAGTAATGAGCTCACCTGTTCCCGATCACACCATCTCCTGCCACTGCGTAAGATGGTGGTTTGCCTCAGTTGCTGCTGGATTGTTGAATTAACAACAATCTGTGCTGGCTCTTGTGTTTGTTGTTTTGCTCTGTTTTCCCTGTGAGTCACTTATCTTGTTGCCCTCTGTGCAGACTGTTCTGCAGACTGGAGAGCCGGAGCTTCAGTTTGGTGAGAGAGATGCTACAGAGAGAAGGAACTGTGGAGTTTCCATTTGTTCGGGAACTGAGAACGTCACTGACGGAGACCTTTTGCTACCCCTGTGTGCTTTGAACTTTTAGAGCTGAGTCCTGCGTCTGAGTCCACCTGAGTGATTATGACAGCTGTCTTTTTGGTTATTTCACACTTAAATTATATCTCCAGAAAAATCATTACATATGCAGCATTTTGAGATGGATCACGTTTTACATTTAAAGTAAAATTGTATTAACCTCTATCAGTGTCCGTGTATATTAACAAGCATTCCTACTCTTTACTCATTACATTTAACTGTAGCTACATTAAGTTCATCTTATGCCACAGATGATTGTTTGCATTTCCTACACTTTTAAACCATTAAACATTTGTATTATTTTTGTGAGGCTTTTTAGATTCCAGCATTAGTCAGTGTTCCCTCTATTGGACGCTTTAATATATGTTCATAATTTTAAACATGAATCACAAAGTGGGTGCTGCACCATAAACATCTTAGTAGCTTCGGTCACTCACAGATTGCTGCAGTATTCTGTAGTTTGCATAGAACATGCCAACGCGTCATCATTAACGCTCACTAAGAAATTGTGGAATTGTGACGAGTTTAAAGCAAACCAGAAATGATGATCATTTGCTCACCGCGGCAACCGACATGTTTCAGCAAGAGTCACTTTTACTGTGAAGGCAAACAGACTCTGCTTCTTTTTAATGCAGTCTTCACAGCTTCCCAACTACTTAACAAGTAGTTTGTAAGTGTTTAAAGACATGAAAACTACGGGGAACTACAGCAATCTGCTGGAGATAAATTTCACCCAGTGCCAGAAACCATTTAAGGGAATATAAATTTTTAACTGGCAACTGACCCCCCTTTAGGCCTGTGTGACTGGGACTTAGCAATAAATTTCTCAATGACATTAAGCAACCTTCAGCAACGACTAACCAGCCAATCAAGGAAAATGTATTTTTCCCTACTGACCAGTGGTCACCAAGTGGTCTCTAGATCTGTGTGGCTAAGGCCTGTGCAGTGATAAGCTGCACAGCAACAGTTTAGACCTTTAAGGAAAAGCAGCTTTAATGACTGGTTTGGTCTTTGAAGACAATAATTAGGCCTTAATATTAATAATATATCAATATCTGTGTCATATGTCCCCATTCTGCAAAATGCTCATAGCTGAGATCTAAGCTTTTATGTGCCAGTCCATGTCAGCAGAAAGTAAGACCAGAAATACAGAAAATGTATCAGTGTCATCATGATGGATCATTGTTCACGTCGCCCTCTCTACTGAGCTCGAGATGCTTTCAGCTGCTGTAAGAGTTTGTGCTTCTAAATCTAGAATTGCAAACACCTTATCAGTGTCTGTAAGAGCAACTTTGCCTGACAAAACACCCAAATCCACTCATGTATCAGATTTTCATGACATTTTTATTCCAAGCAGGTCTTTGACAAATCCTCTGTGTCATCTTTATTCCCCGGCGTGTCTAGGTTGCACAAAAGGACTCTGTCTTTCCTGTCGATTTGGTGAACCAAGCTGCTTCAGGGTGTAATAACTTCTGAATGAAGAGCTGCTGGGTGCCGGTGAGCTAATTTTAACTCTCCCCAAAATGGCAAGAATTTAAAATGGCCGTAAATGAGCAGGGGCTGCACCGCCCAGCTGGGGAGCTGTGACAGAGACACAGCGTGTTGCGAGGAAGCAATTGCGACCACAAACTCACAAAACGCACAGCCATTTGAGTGATGGCCACTGATATAGAAAGACTATTTCTGGAAGCCAAAGATTATTTTTCTTCTGTTTCTCTTTTTCCCTCCTAAAAGTAACCAATGGGAATAACACAGGACATGTAGGAGATGTTGTTTCTGTATTCTCATCTTTTCCCTCCACTTGGTCCCTTCACTCCAACCCTGAGACTTGTTCTGCTGGAGATTTCTTCACTGTCGGGGAATTCGGTGGTTTCTCTCCACCTTACAAATAAAATAAAACAGCTGTTGTAAATTCTATAAATAAAACTAAATTAATTAGAACTGAAATATAATTGCAGTGAAACTGAATGCATAAAGATGGTAGAAAAATTTCAATGTGCAAATCTGAGGATTAATAAAAAGCATCATTTCATTTGCTGAACCTGACAATTGTGTCTCAGTGAGTCATGCTGTTCATTATGTACACAGATGTCTTTAGCTGTTTTTAAAGTCTCTTCTGAAACAATAAGAAAGGGCTGAGGGCAATTAATTCCCGAGTTTTGAAAACACCCCCCTAAAGGTCTGATTGCCGCATGATTTTAAATGAGTGTGCAGCACCAGCAGTGATCTCTGGGGACCAGCTGGAAGTGTAGGTCAGTAAAAGCTTATATTGGTGTGCTTTATCATTCAAAGCTATAAAAGTTAAAGCAAGAATTCAATAACTGACTCTGAAAGGTTGACAGAAAGCCAGTGGCGACATTTTAAATTTGAAGAGCTTCCTGGAATTAGTTAAAAGACGTGTTGTTGCATTTTGGACAGACCTCGTTCCCCCGTAAAGACGTCATTTGACCACCTCCCCTCTAGCCTTAGTGATGAGTTTTGACACCTCGGTATAAATCAACGAATAAGTGGCTTGATGACCATTAAGAATAGGTCCCAGGATTTTCCAGGGTTAGCCCTAGTAAGCTGTATAGGGAAGAGATCATCTTCACTAACCTCCGATGCACACCCAGTCATTTTGTTCTGGAAGCTGGCCTGAAATATGGCAGAAACCGCTCAGTTCAGAAACAAGAAACAAGGTTGACCCCAGGTAGGCATCCAAGGGAAAAGAGTTGAAGATGACAGTCTAAAGACAGAGAACAGGATAACCCCCAAGATTACGTAAGCATGATTCAGAGGAAGAAATTAGCATTGTTTAATCAATGGGATGGTGCTATCCAGTGATAAGAGACTCTTTTTTTTGTCAGGATTTAACTGCAGAAAATGATCATGTAACAGGACTTGATGCCAGTCAAACAGGTATTTATGTCACCAAATATGTTTTCAAGTCTGACAGAAAGAAAATGCAGATATTAGCAGCCTGCATTATTATATACCACAATACTGATTTGGAAATCACTCTTTCTGCCTCTTTTTCCATCTGTTCTCTGAACAATTTGTGTGTGTGTGTGTGTGTGTGTGTGTGTGTGTGTGTGTGTGTGTGTGTGTGTGTGTGTGTGCGTGCGCGCGCACGCACAGCTGGATGTTCACATGCCACATACAGGTGAGATCATCTGTCTGTCTAGGTGTCAGTCTGTTTTCCAGTCCCACTAGCCCCCTCACTCTGGACTAGGATCAGTGTGTCTGCCAGTGAACCACACATACTGTAATCAGCCAAATATCACTGAAGTTATGGATTTTTGTTAATAGCAGTTTTAGTATAGAGTGAACTAATTAAGACTTATTATGTACTCAGAGGTACAGACTGGCTCATTTATAAAGTTGTGAGAAAGCAAATACCTTTGCTTAAAGTCATTCAGTGTTCTCAGTGAAGCTCCTAGAGTCTCTGAGAGTAGAATGGGAATTAAAAAAATAAAAAATATCTATAAATAAAAATGTAAATTTAAAAAATAAAATTAATTAATTAAATAATTAATTTAAAAAAAAATTTTTTTTTCTTTTTTTAAAAAGTAGAATGGGAGGCAGAGCCTGCAGTTATCAGACCCCTCTGCTGTGGAACCAGATCCTAGTTGGGATTCAGGGGACAGATGCTCTCTATACTTTTAAGATTGGAGTCAAGACTTTCCTTTTTGATGAAGCTTATAAGCTGTGTCCAAATTCTTGGGCTTCATCCTTCGAAGGCCACATTTGTAGGATGATTACGTCAAAGCGAGGCAACGAAGGCTGTCCAAATTCGAGGGCTCCTCCAAATGTGGCTGACGAATATGTCCTTCTTTTCCCCCAGATTTGAAGGACTGGTCCGGTGTATCCTTTGTGGCCTACTATATCCCATGATTCATTGCAAAACTCAAACACGGCAATGGCGGAGGAGCGCGGCAAAATGTTACGGTTTCTGTGACACAAAATAAACTTTTAGGATGTTTCCAAGCGAGAATGTAAATGTGTAAGCCTCAAATATCTGCTTGATTTATCAAGACATTGCTCAATTGCAAAAATGTTCCGACGTTTTCAGATATGTCCATTCTTGCTGGTTTAACAGTTGCTTGCCTCGCCAGCTGTCAGCTGACCGGGTGGTCGAGGCTCACTATACCCAGAGAGAACGCCTGACTCCCAGCACATCCTTTTCAAACCCTCACTGGCTTTCACCACTGAGTGGAACTTAAACACAGAGTTGTAATTGACTCAGATGATCTCTAACAGCTGATGTCTGATTTGTTTCAGTGTTTCATTTGTTGTGGAAATGAATCATTCGCTCATCTTTATTCCTCTATGTTGAAATGTGTCATATGTGTTCTTACAGCTCAATTTCAATTAAGAGCTGACACTGAATAAACCAAAAAAAAGGAGCAAAAGTTCAACTCCATTTTAACAGCTTCTTTTCCACAGCTATGCTTTGCACTGTCATGATTGCTAGGCAACAGGAGCTACGCTGAGGTAAGGGTGGGTGACGCTGATATGAAGGCTAGACCGTCCAACTTCATAGCTGCTCACTTCCGGCCTTTGCGGTCTTCTACGTAGGCCGGATCCTTCAAAGGATGCAGTCCCCTGAATTTGGACACATCTATAGTTAGGGCTGGATCAGCTGACCCTGAAACCTCCATTAGTTATCCTGCAATAGGCTCAGACTGCTGCAGGACTTAATGTGATACACTGTGAGCACTTCTTCTTCTTTTCACCTCTTTTCACTCTCTACATGTTTATATACCACTGCAATAAATTTTGTCCTCTCTCACATCTCTTGTACTCTCTTTCCCTGATCTCTTCCCTGCTCTCTTCCCCTTTTCTCTTCTGCCTCCCCTCACCCCCAGCTGGTGGTGGCAGATGCCTGCCCCTCCCTGAGCCTGGTTCTGCTGGAGGTTTCTTCCTGTTAAAGGGAGTTTTTCCTTTCTCACTGTCATAAAGTGTTTGCTCACAGGGGGTCGTCTCATTGTTGGGGTTTTCTCCAGAATACTCTAGGGACTTTACAGCATGAAGCTCCTTGAGATGACTCTTTTGTGATTTGGTGCTATAAACCTGAATTGAATTGAACTGAATTGTGATTTTCTAATATAAAGTGTTTATTGGATACCCATCCCTCTAGTCAGAAAGCAAACAGCAGTTTTCAAATATAGGCTGCATGCTCGATCATTGTTGTTGCTGTACCTGCTGTAAGTGTTTTTTGTTGAAGTAGCCTATGTCATGTTGTGATAACCACAAACATGGGATTACTGTGGCGACTCATTAGGTAGCTGTGTGCAGGATAAAACAGTCTGAACATGAAATATAGCCAGACCTTTTCATATAATCATGTTTTCACAGGAGTCTGTGCAGTCCTGTGAAAAACTAAGTACAACCCATTATTCAAAAGCTTGTAGAACCCCCTTTAGCATCACTAACTTGAAGTAATCATTTTCTGAATGACTTTTATAGTTTCTCATATTGTTGTGGAGGTAATTTGGCCCATTCTTCTTTACAATGTTGCTTCAGTTCATTGAGGTTTGTGAGCATTCTTTCTCTTAAGGTCCCACCACAGCAGTTTAGTCAACTTTAGGTCTGGACTTTGACTGGACCATTTTAACACCTTGATTCTTTCCTTTTTCAGCCTTTCTTTTGTAGATTTCCTGGGTGTGTTTGGGATCATTGTTCAGTTGCTTGACACAGTTTTGGCCAAGCTTTAGCTGTCGAACAGATGGCCTCACATTTGAGAATACTAATACTTTGGTATACAGAGCAGTTTATGGTTGCCTCAGTGACCGCAAGGTGCCCAGATAATTACCCCTCCATCAACGTGCTGACAGCTGGTATGAGGTGTATGTGCTGATATGCTGTGTCTGGTTTTTGCCAAATGTGGTGTTGTGAATTATGGGCAAACACCTCCACTTTGGTCTCATCTGTCCAAAGCACATTGTTCCAAAAGTCTTGCAGTTTATTCAGATGCAGCTTTGCAAGCTTAAGTTGTGCTGGGATGGGAGTTTTTTTTAGAGAAGAAGTTTTCTCCTGGCAACCCTTCCAAACAAGCCATACTTGTTCAGTCTTCTTGTGCTGTCATAAACTTTAACATTTAACATGTTATCTGAGGCCTGTAGAGTCTGAGACGTGGCTCTTGGGCTTTTTACAGCTTCTCTGAGTATTGCATGGTCTGACTTTGGGGTGAATTTGCAGATTGCATTTGGGGTGGCAGTGCCACAGTGGGTAGGTGCTCACCTCACAACCGGAGAGTTGCGGGTTCGAGTCCCTGTCTGAGTGTGCTGTCATTGTGTCCCTGGGCAAGACCCTTAACCCACATTGCCTGAGTGTGAATGTGGTTGGTGGTGGTTGGAGGGGCTGTAGGTGCAAATTGGCAGCCACACTTCTGTTAGACTGCCCCAGGGCAGCTGTGGCTACATTAGTAGCTTACCACCACCAAGTATGATTGAGGTGTGAATGAATGGTGCACAGAATTGTAAAGTGCTTTGAGTACAGTGAAAAGTGCTATATAAGTCTAAGGCATTGTTATTAGTAGTAGTACTCCAAAACTTCTGCTTTTATAGAGGTGGTCACACTTGTTGATGTTAATCAAGTGTATTTGATTAGCAATGCCTGGCTACTATTAGCCCTCCTAATTCCTGTGGAGGCAGTAAAGGTCCTTTTTGCCTCTGCATGTTTTCTAGCTTGTATTCAGTGTGCTTTCTTTGCTCGTTGGAAAAATTGCCATGCTTTCTTTGCTTGCATTCATCATCTTTTCCCTCCTAGTGTGTGTATTCCTTGTGTTTGTTTTGCTAGTTGGTATTCTTTGTTGTTTTGTTTGTTTTTAGGCTTCCTGGTGTATATTTGTTGGTTCCCGTGTATTCCAATTCATCTCCTTGTGTGTGACCTCTTGGGCTGTTGTGCCTGGCACCTTCCTCCATTGTTTGCCAAAGCCACTGCTGGGGATGCTTGAATATTACTTTGGCTCATAGTGTGTTTTGTTTCTTATTTCCTCATTTTCATCACGCTAATAACTCCAGAACGATGCAAAGAAGATAATTAAAACCATATCATGCATAAATTTAAATGTTAATGAGGTGAAATTATTTTAAAGCAACTTGAAAACAACACGTATTGTGATCACACAGGGACGCAAAGCAGTTCTTTTCTCTTTTTGTTTCTTTTCTTGCCAACCACATTGTAAACCTAAAATGATATGCAGTATTAACTTTGCTTTGAAAGTCAATGCAGTGCTGGTAGAAGGACATATGCACACACATGTGTATGTGTGTGTGTTTGTGAAACAGCTCTATCAGCAAGCAGCCTCATTTATCTATATTTATAAAGGCAGGGTCCAGTCACCCCTTTCTTCTCTCTTACACCACAGAGGAGAAAAAGCAGTGCAATGACTCATCACACACTCCTCCACCTGCAGAGATCCAGAGAGGATGAACAAGCTTTCCTGATGACCAGTGAAGGAGAGTATGATGGCTTTTCATTGAAGAAAACAGGTTGCTGGTGTTGAAGATGGCAGCTTATCACAAATCACATTACAATTAAACACTTGAACCTTTGATGGCCAGACACAAAGTGAACTAGACACTGAACAGCCTTCTTTTCTTTTTTTTAATGAGTGCTATTCCAGGCCAGAAAGATTCTTTTGTTGCCAGAGGGTATATCTAATGACTTGATTGATCCTTGGAGTATCAATACAAAGAAAAACCAACAATCAGATAACAGCCAACAGTGGGAAGGAAAAACTCATTTCTAACAAGAATAAACCTCTAGCAGAACCAGGCTCAGGCAAGGGCACTGTCTGACTGGTTGGGGCTGAGGGGAGAGAAGCACGACAAAAGACATGCTGTGGAAGAGAGCCAGAGATTAATAATAACTAATGATTAAATGCAGAGTGGGGTATAAACAGAGTAAAATGAGGTGAGTGAAGAAGAAACACAATGCAGTAGCCTAGGCCTATTGCAGCATAATTAAGGGAGGGTTCTGGGCCATCTGATAAAGCCCTAACTATAAACTTGATCAAAAAGGAAAGGAAGAGGGTGTCTATTTTCCAAATCCAAATTGTAAGCTGGTTCCACAGAAGATGTGCTGAAGGCTGAAGGCTCTGCCTCCCATTGTGCTTTCAAAAACCCTAGAAACTACAAGTAAGCCCAAAGTCTGAGAGCGAAGTGACAAAACAAACTTAATTTTTTGTTCAATATGAACTAAAACAAGTGACTCAACCATATTCAGTAATTAATTCAGTTTCACATCACAGTTCTCACACACTCACAGATCAAAATAATCAGCCTCACAGACCACATCCCAACCGACATTTCAGCTGTTATTTCAAGTTATCCATCCATCCATTTCCTTCCACTTGTCCAATTCAGGGTCATGGTTGTGCTGGAGTCTATCAGGTTGTCATAGAGCAAGTGGCAGGTACACCATGGATAAGTCACCAATCTATCACAGTCCTAACACAGAGAGACAGACAGCCATTCACACTCACACCTACAGCCAATCATCAGTTAAATAAATATGCATGTCTTTGTACAACAGGAGAAAGTCAGGATGCCCAGAGAGAGCCCACACAGAAGCAGGGAGAACATGCAAACCCCATACAGAATGGCCGGTGATTTCATCATACCACCATCTTGTCCACTATTTCAAGTTATTTCAAGCTTTTTTAAATATCATCATCTATGAATATATTTTATGTAACAACAAAACAAAACAAAAAAAAAAGAACACTTGCTTCCTACAGATGTAGATTTCCTAAATACATGGAAATCTAAATTCATAACACACGCTTTGCTAAGAATTCATTTAATTCATTTTTGGCTCAGTCACACTAGAGTAAAAAAAAATGGATTCATATCCTCTTTGCAACTAGAAAAGAAATCAGTGGTTGAGTTGAATGTTTTTGCTGTCCAACTGAGACCAATTGCAAGTAGTTGCAGTGGCCAATTTAATTTAATAAGGCTTGGTACTGGTGGGAGTCAACCTGTCTCCAAACAGTCACAACTGACTGCAATCACTCTCAGACAGACTGACAAATGCCTGCAAATAATTAATATTTAATTTATAAACCAAGACAGACTCCCAACACATTGCAATCTATTTGAGTTACACCATGCTGAAGAGCGCACCTTGTCTGTAATGCTTTTCTTTGCAAAAGGGTATTTGACTCAGCTGGTGAGCAGCCGGTTGTATTCCTGTTATATTACTATATAAAAGCACTTAAATTGCCATCCTGCAACAACAACGTGACTGTTTTTGGAAGAATTTCTGATTCAAATCTGTGAAGTTCTGGCTGAAATCTAAATGTAAGGAGTTAATGTGAATTCCTGTGTATATAGGCAGGAACAGATTTGTGGGCTTTGCCGATTTATCACAGTAAATCACTGTATTATTGCAAACAAACAGCAGACTGACTCCATCTTATTGTTGTTTTATCACCGTTTTGATTAACCAAATACAGCAACTGATTGAAAGTGTTGGCTGTCTTCAAAGCAACAAGGTTGCAAGTTCATTTCACATGGTCCCAATAATTTTGGTCATGCTGCAGTCTCCAACCACTGAGTGTGACTGTAGCATTAGATGATAGTAAGTGTCATAAGTGGTCCTTCCTCTGGTGTAAATAAAGCCGTGAACACATTTGTGTGCCGTTCTGCAAAATGTGATTTTCTTCTGCAAATAAAAAATGATTGCATTCATACATTCAAAGGTCCATGTATCATGTAACTGGAGCCTGGATTGTTATGGATTATTCAGTTCATTTTTTTTTTTTAGGTTTAAGGAATTCAGAAAATCTAAATGCAACAACCCACATCCAACAAAATAAACCTGCGCACAACAAAACCTTATTGTCCTGCTCACATGGGAACCGGAGGCTCGTCCTCATGTGACCTCTCCACACATTCTGAGGATCAGTCTATCCACCGTCTATTCTAAATTGAACATGCAGTCTTGTCTCCATGTGCTACATGGCTAAAAGAAAAACACTTTTATTTTGTATTTAGTGGTTACATGAGATGGTTTATCTAAAATAGTTTTTCTTATAAAATGTAAGCATTTTCATTATGGAACTTCTTCCTTTCACTGTCTTCAACAGTCTTTAATAAATTCAAACCAGTGTGGACTCTGTTAAATATGATTTAATGAGGCACCGTCTGATGAGGCGATGTTAGACAGATGGTTTTATGATCCTATCAGCCAGGCAACATCTGCCGCTGTGTCTAGTTTCTCACCCCACCGATCACTATCTGAATACTGGCACAAAGATGATGAGAAGATGAAACAAAGTCCAGATCACCCTGGCAGCTGCATATGCAGAGATGTTTTAGCTAGCACGAGATGGACTCGTAGTGGTAGCGGATCAACTGTGGACCAAAATCCTGCACGTCTGAACTGCATGTTGGCCAGCTTCAACTTTAGTGCAACAAAAATCCAATTCAATTCAATTCAATTCAATTTTATTTATATAGCGCCAAATCACAACAAACAGTTGCCGTCAAGGCGCTTTGTATTGTGGGTAAAGACCCTACAATAACACAGAGAAAACCCAAAAGTCAAAAAACGACCCCCTATGAGCAAGCACTTGGCGACGGTGGGAAGGAAAAACTCCCCTTTTAACAGGAAGAAGCCTCCAGCAGAACCAGGCTCAGGGAGGGGCAGTCATCTGCTGCGACCGGTTGGGGCTGAGTGGAGAGAGACAGGACAAAAGACATGCTGTGGAAGAGAGCCAGAGATTAATAATAATGATTAAATACAGAGTGAAGTATAAACAAGTAAATAAAGGTGAATGAAGAAGAAACAGTGACATTATGGGACCCCCCCCTCAGCAGCCTAGGCCTATAGCAGCATAACTAAGGGGTGGTTCAGGGTCGTCTGATCCAGCCCTAACTATAAGCTTGATCATAAAGGAAAGTTTTAAGCCTAATCTTGAAAATAGAGAGGGTGATCTGTCTCCCGAATCCAAGCTGGGAGATGGTTACACAGATGAGGGGCCTGAAAGCTCAAGGCTCTGCCTCCCATTCTACTTTTAAGTATCCTAGGAACCACAAGTAAGCCAGCAGTCTGAGAACGAAGTGCTCTATTGGGGTGATATGGTACTATGAGGTCTTTGAGATAAGATGGGGCCTGATTATTCAAGACCTTGTATGTTAGGAGAAAATTCTATTCTAGATTTAACAGGGAGCCAATGAAGAGAAGCCAATATGGGAGAAATATGCTCTCTCGTTCTAGTCCCTGTCAGTACTCTAGCTGCAGCATTTTGGATCAGCTGAAGGCTTTTCAGGGAGTTTTTAGGACAGCCTGATAATAATGAATTACAGTAGTCCAGCCTAGAAGTAATAAATGCATGGATTAACTTTTCAGCGTCAATCTGAGAAAGGATGTTTCTAATTTTATAAATATTGCGCAGATGTAAAAAAGCCGTCCTACATATCTAAAAAAAGCCGTCCTACATATCTATTACCAACTGAGTAATAAATCTAGATAGAAATAGAAAATGTTCTTAAACCTATTTCACTCATTAGACCTTCACACTCACTTATCAAAACATGATGGAAAAGGACTGTTTCAGAAATGATTGTTTTTGGTACCTGGGCAAAAATCCCTTGCAGTCAGTGATTGCCTGAAGTCTAGAAACCATGGACATCACAAAATATTGTGTTTCCTCAAAGATGCTCTGCAAGCCCTTTATTGCAGCTGCCTTCAGTTGCTGCTTGTTTCTGAGTCTGCCTTCAGTTTTACTTTTGGTAACTACAAAGCATGGCTGAGACCAGGTGACTGTCTTTACCATTTAAGAATTTCCCATTTCTTTGCCTGGAGAAACTCTTGGGATGGTTTAGCAGTATGCTTTGTGTCTTTATCCATTTCCACTGTGAAACATTGTCCAATCAGTTTTACAGCATTTGACTGAATCTAAGCAAAGAGTATAGCAGTTGAATCATCAATAAACACTGGTGACCTTACATGTCCATGCCATATACATTCCCTCCTCAACTTTTTTTTTTTCCCCCACAAGTTTTTAGGCTCTTTTAGATGTTTTCTACCAAAGTCTAATCTGGCCATCTTGCTCATCTGTGTTTCCATTCATGAAAGCATCTCTTAAACACAAATACAAAAGTATTCACTCGTCTGCCTTCATACACTTATAAACTTGAGTGACATCCCATTCTTAATCCATTGGATTTAATATGATGTCATCCCAGAAGTGCATTTGTGAGGTCATACACTGATGTTGGATGAGAAAGCCTGGCTCACAGCCTCCGCTCTAATTCATCCCAAAGGTGTTCTGTCAGGTTGAGGTCAGGACTCTGTGCAGGCCAGTTCAAGTTCTTCCACTCCAAACTCACTCATCCATGTCTTTATGGGCCTGCTTTGTGCACTGGTGTGCAGTCATGTTGGAATAGAAAGCATTAAGAGTTCCTTTGACTGGAACTAAGGGGCTGAGCCCAACTCCTGAAAAACAACCTCACACCATAATCTACCCTCCACCAAACTTTACACTTGGCACAATGCAGTCAGACAAGTACCATTTCCCTTGGCAACTGCCAAACCCAGACCTGTCCAATGAATTGCCAGACAAAGAAGAGTGATTCGTCACTCCAGTGAACACATCTCCACTGCTCTAGAGTCCAGTGGTGGCACACTTTACACCACTGCATCCCACATTTTGCATTGTGCTTGGTGGTGTAAAGCTTGGATGCAGCTGCATAGAAACCCATTCCATGAAGCTCTCTGTGCACTGTTCTTGAGCTAATCTCAATGCCACATGAAGTTTGGAGGTCTGTAGTAATTGACTCTACAGACAATTAGTGACCAATAGGCACTATGCATCTCAGCATGCACTGACTCCTCTCTGTGTCATTTTTTGCGGCCTACCACTTCATGGGTGAGTTGCTGTAGTTTCCCATCACTTCTGCTTTGTTATAATCCCACTAACAGATGACTGTGGAATATTTAGTAGTGAGGAAATTTCATGACTAGACTTGTTGTCATAGGTATCATCCTATCATGATACCACACTGGAATTCACTGAGCTCCTAAGAGTGACCCATTCTTTCACTAATGTTTGTAGAAGCAGTCAGCATGCCTAAGTATTTGGTTTACACACCTGTGGCCATGGAAGTGATTGGAACATCTGAATTCAGTTATTTGAATGGGTGAGTTAATGCACTTTGCAATATAGTGTACCTATTGCCTACCTCCTAAAGAGTGTTCTTGTCCGTGGGTGGCTGTGGTTCAGAAGCTAAAGCAGGTCATCTGCTAAACAGAAGGTTGATGTTTTGATGGGGTCACCTTGGCGATGTCACCAGGAGCACCTGTCAACTAACAAAATGTAAAAGTTTGCAATTTTTTTTCCATCAGAAATTGAAAATGCCAAAATTAGTATTAGATCCACTAAGCCTAGCAGAGACGATTTCAAACCTGTAAAAATTTTATGGTCATTTCCAAATTTCCTGCAATTAATAGAAATCTTGAAGAAATGGTTCGGCATATTAACATGCACTTGCTCATTAGGCGCTCTGCCTACAAGCTTTTGAAAATGTGTTTGCGCTCTTTGGCAGTTTTATTCTTGCATATTATAAACTGCTCATTTCTCTCAGGCATCTCTCCAGCATCATTCAAAAACTGCAGCTGCCAGGCCCCTTCTAAAAAGAGAAATCTGGATGCTCCAGTCATCCATGTTTATTGTATTCATGGCACAGCCAGAAGGTCACATTCATCTCCAGCTCAATCAAAACTTGACTATCAGACTTTAAACTAATTCAAAGAAACACAACTATCCTCATCTTCACTGTCTCCTCACCCCAACCAATCAAGGAATGCTGCACCCAGAGACAGCTGCCCACTTTGAATCTGCCTCTCTCTAAGGTTTCTTTCATTCTGTTGAGTTGAGTCAAGATACTGACCTTATCATGTCAAATAACATGTTATGATTTGAGACAAATGACTAAACAATCATTTAACAGAGGAAAAACAAGTAATTAACAAGTACTAAACTAATCCCAGAAAAAACACAGAGAACCAAACTAAATGGTAACAAGTTATTACAACTAGTAAAATAAGAAAGAACCAAAGAACCAAACTTAAACATGAATAATACAAACTCTAAAGCATGATAAACTCTGCAAAATTCAAAACCCAAGGACTGAGAAGGATGACAGCTATATATACAAAAACAGCTTTGCTGCTGTACCTGAAAGGGTAAATCCCCAGAGCAATTACAACTGCGTGTCTGACTTAGGAGCACATCAAAACACATTATTCCAGTTCACTCAGAAAAATGTCTTAAGATGGTTGATCCACATATGTTTTCACAGTGATCCCAATGTGGCAACATATACAGTTATTGTTATTTAAAGCGTGTATAGACGCAGTGAAATAAAGGCATGTGTTTTCAGCCACGTACTTTATACTGTGCAACGACAGATGACACATGACCACTAAATGACTGCTGCTTGACATACTCCAATATTTCATTGGACTGTCTTTACCTTTGATTATATTTTGGTGAGCTTGTGCAATGTCACAACATTGATATCTGCCCAGAGTTGCATTAATTTTTACAACAATCTTGTATTGATGATGGGAGCATCAGAACACTGCATCAAGTCTTCTCCAGCCCATCCCAAACATACTCAATGTGGTTAAGGTCTGGACTCTGAATGTATGAAAGTGATGTCCCCCTTTGCTACCGGAACAGCCCTGACCAATCGAGGCATGGTCCCCATTAGACCCCTGAAGGTGTGCTGTGGCATCTGTAGTCCAGTCCTGATGCTCACATGTCCATTGTTGGCACTTTTGGCAGTGGACAGGGTCAACATGGACATGCAGCTATGCAGCCCCATACTCAACAAACTGTAATGCTCTGTGTATTCTGACACCTTTCTATCAGAACCAGCATTAATCTTTTCAGCAATTTGAGCTACAGTAGCTCATCTGTTGAATTGGACCACACGGGCCAGGCTTCACTCTCCATGTGCATCAATGAGCCTTGGTCACCCATGACACTGTCGCTGGTTCACCACTGACCACTGCAGAACAGGAACACCCCACAAGAGCTGCATTTTTGGAGATGCTCTGACCCATCACAGTTAGATCTTTGTCAAACTCACTCAAGTCCTTACGCTGCCCATTTTTGTATCTTATGCTCCTCTTTGCTTAGTAAGAGGTAGCTGGGATACAAAGACACACTGCTGAAACTCATCTCACAGACTGAGCTCAGTTTAGTACACAACTTCAAAGCATGAAAATGTTAGATCATTATTGATATAAATAATTATTTAATCTTCATTTTATTTTATTTATGTATTTGCATGATTTTATACCGTCACTCTTTGTGGGATTCCTTCAATTCCTCCAAATCGAGTGTCTGGGTCATATGCTGTTCAGATTGATTTTATCATATTAACCAGAACTCATTTGATTTGAAAGATAAAGTTCAGAGACAGGACTGATTATTTCCAGTTAAAACTGTGTTACATCTGTGACAACTGTTAGCTCATTGCATGTTAGCAAACTGAATCCAGGCACTGATCAACAAGATAACTTTTATGTTTTAAATGTGCCTCAGGTTGTGTGAGGTTTTTGTGTATCAGCTTGTATTTTCTGATTGTGTCAGTATTTGGGGGCTGTCTTCATCAAATCCGGCTCTGTACTGTGAACTAAAATGAACTTTCTGATATAAAACAGTTTTCACTTTAACATCTCAACTGATTCAGGATGAAAATGATGAGCCTCGCTTGAACTTGATAGTTTTATTAGGTCACAAAAACTCAGATAAACAGTTTTCATCCATCTCTGCTTCATCCTTCCGCACTCACTTCCCTCCTCCTCCTCCCCACTATCTCCTGGTTGCAGACAGTGATGGAGTTCCTGCAGTGTGAATACAGGTGGCTTGGCTCCCTGGCTGTTTGCTCTCAGCTGGCGAGCTCTGATAAGCTTCAGAGTTTACAGAAGTTGTGCTGCTGTGGCTGCCAGTTCATTTACTTAACTTGTGATAAGGCCAGTCAGCTGCAGCGAGCTGGGTGGGTTGGAGGTGGTAGGCAGTTGTTGGTCAATTTAGTCCATTCAGAAAAAATACACTGCCGCTCTGTGTTGAAAATGAGTACATTTCTCCAACTTTCCAGAGTAACCCCAGAAGAAAAAGCTCTACAGCCGAGTGTGTGTGTGTGTGTGTGTGGGGGGGGGGGGGTGACTAAGAACAAATTGCTTTCAAATTCAGAGGAAAAATGTATTAACAAATAAAGATATAACTGAAGCCAAATCAAGCAAACTGGTTTAGATGTCTCTATAAATAACTGGCTAACTCACAATAAAAAACATTTATATTACAAATCATGATATCTCTGAAATGGAAAAAAGCACTTTGAAGAAGACAAAATCAGGAATTTTATTCTCATTTCCTGCACCATAGTGTCGGTGACCATTACATTATTCAGTTACATCTTTCAATGAAATCTTTGCTTCAACTGCCCAAGCTCCAGAAATAAGCTATGTTACTATTTGAATAAATTAAATTTTATTGTAAAAACTTATGGAATTTTAAAAAAAAATGCTGCTAAATGTACCTTATAGGCTGTGTTGGAGGTCATGCATTATAAATGAATACATTCCTGTAATCATCAGATTACTGTTATCATCACTGCTTTTATTTTGAGGCATTCAAAATGCTTCTGTTAAGTGCTCTTCTGGCTGGATTTCAATAATTTTATATCAGTTTGTGGTGTTATGTGGGTATACGTACTGTATGTAAGGTTTACCATTTAATTTTTATGGCATTGCAAAGAGAACCCCCAAAATCCACTGTGAGTGACCACTGGCAACAGTGGGGAGAGAAAAAAAAGTCCAGGAGGAAACCTCAGAAAGTGACAGCCATCATCCACCTCACCCCCATCTACTGAACCCTCTGTAGATATCCCATAATGCCAGTTATTTCAAAATAAACATCTTAGAGCAGTGAGGGTTCACCAGAGCACTCAGCCTCTTTCTCCACTCTCTCTCATTTTTAATTAAAAGAGCCTTTTTTCATCATTTGTGGCTTACACATGCTGAATGAGTCACAGCACTTTTAATATGACCACCAGGAAATCTAATACTCTCCTCATATAAGGACCTGCCCATCACTGAACCTGCAGAGGTCTGAGCATTTTTTCTCATAGATTTTTATTTTTGGAATTTCATGATCAAGTACTTTGTTTATGAAGGTTTGTGATATTTTGGAAGCTGAATACTGTGTACAGATCCAAACATTTATTCCACACAGGAATCAGTACCAGGAAACAATAAATAACCCTGCTGCCAGAATGACAAACCAGTCAACGGAAGTCTCATCATGTTTTACAGCAGTCAGTGAAATAAGACTTTAAATAAACATTCAGAGCAGTGATGTTAGTGGCATCAAAATATTAGATGATGTTTGAAACAATGACAGACTAGATGTGGATTTATGGCTGAAATAAGAGGTTGGGCCATTATGAACCCCATTTGTCTCAGATATCGTCATGTGAAAATTGGGTCAGAAAGCAATCATCTGCCAGTAATAGAGAGCATGTAAAGAAAAAGAAAATTCACCTGAACTCACAGTACTGATACCTTTGAATGAAAATAACAGGTTTCCCAACCTGCGAGAGGTCTTTGAAAACATGTATTTGGATTTGATTGAAAACTGAAAGTTGAGAAGATGGTTTTCTCAGATTGCTGTGGAGGTGTCATGTTCATACACATAAATACGCTCAGACTCAACAGCTTCCAAATAAAGGAAACAGATCAGCACACGTTTTGCTTTTTGTGTTACTACACAAATACTGATAACTGTAAACCTGTGATTGTTTTCATGCTGTTTCTTTTACTAGTATGCTAAAAAAAAAAAAAATCCTTAAAGCTTAACCTCTAATATGAAATATCTTCACAAGTTAAAACAAAATCTGTTAAAATTGTAACAGAAAAAACATTTAAATTGAAAACTGCTAATATAGATCTACAACAGCAGCATGAGCCTATAAACCATAAAAAGAACACCAAACTGCACTTGTATCAACTTACAGGTAATGTAGTTGTGGCCTCCACTGTTGCAACTAGCCACATACTAGCACTAAAAGGGCACTCCCCAAATTTCCTGTGTGCTGATACTACGCTGCAATTGATCAATCACCCAATGTATATTCCATCATAAATGACTAGATCACAGAAACTAGGCATTTATTTTATTGTCTTTTAAACCATGTAAAATATGATTTTATATGTTTAGTTAAATATGAGATCCACAAGAGCAGATAATTGCATCCTCTAAAAACCTAAGTGAAAAGAAAAACAACCATTTGCCAAGATATGAATTGTATATGTGTATATGTGTGTGGGATTTTGTGTAGGGTTTGTGGTTCACTTTACTTTTTTTTTTTGAGTATTTTAATTTAAAATAGAAAAAGAAAATGAATTATCCAGAGCAGTTGTTTATACCTGAGTACCAAATTTAATTGTGATAGATGAAAAATTCACTAAGATATGAATTTTAACATTTCACCAATGATGAGACAGGGATTTATTTTTTTTTGACCTTTTACCTTTGAACTTGAAAATGAATGATATGTTCTTGGGCACCTAAGGAATATTTCCACAAACTTTTGTCAATTTTTGGTTCAAAACTCTTTGAGTTACATTGGAAAGAATCAAACAAACAGGAGTGAAAACATAAGCTCCCTCCACCTATTGGTGGGTGAGGTAATATGAGCATGTGACAATTGGATTCTACCATGGGTGTAGATAAAAAGTGTTTCAGCTGCAGACCTACACCACTGACTACCTTACACATTTGATGAAGTTATGAAATGTGTTTCAACAGTCACTCAAACCTTTCAATTTAAAATTTTCAATTACATTTTTTACAGTTTTATCTTTCATGGCATTATTTTACAGCCTAAGTACTGTATAATAGGCTTTTTGTCCTTTGAACTGATGATTTAATTTACAGAGGGTACATGCATGCAAGCTTAAGGACAGATTAAAAATGAACCTGGACTCCAAAGGGTTGGCGCCTACTTGCTGCTCTTTCCTCACTGCTGTAACAAAGTGAAGAATGACCAGCCAGAGGCGTCGGGATTCACGTGTGAACGAGAGCACAGTCGTCTCTGCTGCTGCTGCTGCTGAGAGAAAAAGTGGGAGTCCCTGATGTGATCCATGCTGACACTTCAAACATCAGTGGTGGAGGAAGCATTTTATTTGAAGTCGTACCATTCTCCACCTCCCACAACACATCACTCACACATGTAGGGTCTCAGGGGTGTCATGCGTGCCGCATAGGCCACAGTGGGTAAGGCCATTCACGTGGGTTTGCTCAGTGTGCTGTACCTATTCCTCCTTTTTAATTACACTATAGTCATTACAGCTCACAACACATCACTATACACATAGCACCATGTGAAGAACCAGGTGGGTATTCCTACACCCCTGTTTCCTGGACCCTGCCTGGGGCTGGGTGGACTGCATCCAGAGGTTGCTGTTGGCTCTGGGAGGCACCCGTTCGCCCACAATTCTGAGGGTGGGTTTATGTGTGCTTCTTTGTGCATTTTTTCCGTTTTGTGTGTTTTGTGTGTGTGTGTGTGTGTGTGTGTGTGTGTGTGTGTGTGTGTGGCTGGGCGTAGTAGTGGAGGGTGGGGTAGTTCCTCCTCCCCACATACTCCCCACTGGTTGTTGCTGCCCCCCCGAGATGTGGGCACTTGGTGGTTCTGGGGCACATGGCCAGGTGTTCTGGCATGGTTGCTCACCTGCTCCTTTGGGGGCTATGTTCACACGCACACACGCACACAAACAACACAATAAGACTGTATCTTTGTGTGTCTGCTTCTGTTTTCTCTATTTTGGGTGCTGTTTAGTTTTTAGTATATTTTATTACAGATGCAGCAGCTGATGATCCAGTGTTTTACTTTTGCTCTTTCCTCTAATGTTATTTTCCCCCATTTTTTCTTTTTTCCTCCATCTCTCTTTCTGTGTTTTTCTTTTTTTCTTCTCTCTCTTTCACTAACCTGCCCCTCGCCCCTGTCAGCTCCAGCATTATATAACCACACAGATACTAATGCGAATTAGAAAATAAATAAAGAAAAGAAAAAATCCTATGGATTAAGAATGAGATGCCACTCAAGTTCATATGCGTGTGAAGGCAGAAGAGCAAATAATTCTGGCAGTATATGGTGTATGTGAGTGTGGTGCAGAACATGTACGAGGACAGTGGTGAGGTGTGCAGATGTGACAGATGGGTTCACAGTGGTGGGATTACATCAGAGATCGGCTGTGAGCCTCTTCTTGACAGATGAGTTTAGGCAGGAGTTCCCGTGGACTACGATGTTTGCAGATGACATTGTGCTCTGCAGTGAGAGCAGGGAGCAGGTGAAAGAGAGCCTGGAGAGATGGAGGTATGCTATGGAGAAAAGAAGAGTGAAAGTCAGTAGAAACAAGACAGAATACATGTGAAACAGGTGTAACAGTGAAAATGAAAGGAGCAAAGAGAGTGACGATTTTTCCTCATCCCAAGGAGGTTGCTGTCCTCTAGCGTGACTGAGCCATTACTCATGACCAGCTTTTCCTGACATTTGGTCTCACTCACTTACTTCAGTTGTTGTCCTCCTGTTTTATTTGATTTCTTGAAGCCATATTATGTAATATGTTTTCAACCTACATTGGTATCTTAAGTACCTTGGCAATCTTGCTTTTAACCTGCTAAAAGTTGCTGTACACCTGCTAAAAGTTGCTGTACACCTGCTAAAAGTTGCTGTACATCCGCAAGCCACTTTGCATGTATAAAAAGATATCTTTGCAACCCACCTCAAGCTCAGCCCCTCATTTCATGCACCATCTGATGTCCTATCATACATCACTGATGCCTGCTCCATGCTGTGCTGGGCTGTCTTCCGTAGAACTGAATCACACTGACAAAAAAATACATTTATGTAGGTCGAAAAAACAACCTTCTCTTGGCTGCAGTGACTGACTGAGGATCACCAGGATCTAAACAAAACCAAACAAAAAATGGAAAACAACATCAGATTAAAAGTGCTGCTTTGGTTTTGGTTTTGAGATGTACAGAGAAAGATTGTATGGGGCATTTATTTTATTTTGACCACCCCTTTTAAGTTTGCTAAACAACGATTTTTCTAAGGTACTTCTCTGGTACTGCTGCATTTCCCATTACAGCTAAAATTACTCATGACACAGATTCAGTGCAGTTTGGTCCTGCTCCAACACAGGCGCTGTGCCTGCCACCCACAAACACACATTTAGAAATTGAAAATGTGTCGTGAAGTTTAATATTTTAGTTCCAAATGCAACAGAGCATCCATAACAAATCAGAGCCCAGCTTACCCCTCCTTTCCTGCTTATTAGTTTTAAAAAAAAAGGTCCATTTATCACAAGATTTTTGGCCTCAGCAGTCTTTTCAATGCTGGAGAAACATGACAGTGAGAGATGTAATGAAATGTCTCGTGTATAATCAAAATCATCTCTTCTAGCCATGGGGTCAAGATTTGAGCTTTGTGCTGCAGCAGAGGAAACCATGGAAAAGAGGCTGGAGCAAAGACTTCAAAGCTCAGTGTGAGTGTGTGTTGTATTGACATGGTTTAATGTGAGTGAAGATGTAAATGCAGCAGGGGGTCCTCTGATGATTTAACCCAGTTTTTCATCTTTTCTTCAGTGACACGGCTTTCCAGCACTCAAAGGCCATTCCCATATTCAGCTTTAAAGCAGGGTCTTCAGCTCCCACTTCCTGCTGATATCTCGGTCCATATTAAAATGGTATCGCCTATGCGAATTGCAGAAGTAAAGATGTGCCAGATCTTGTTGTCTACACTGAAAGTGGGAATGTGTGGTGTTGTGTAGACTGACACCTGCTGCCTGTGTTGACCATGCACCTGAATATTAGTAACTGTCTGATCAGCTCTATAATGTGCAGTGTGAAGTCATGTATCGATTATGAAGCGGTGTGTAAAAGGCAGCCATTCTTCATTACAAGAAGTCATTTCATATTTTGTGATTGTTTTGATATCTTTTTATACATGCAGGTGGTGGTTGACTGGTGTCTTCCAGTAGAAGTGTTACAAAGTGGGCCAAATCTGCCCTAATATAAGGAATGGGTTCTAGGAGTGACCAACAGAAAACCAACACTCTCTGCGCTGGGAGTACAATCCTGGCCTGGAGTTCAGGGCCCAAGAGCACCAACACCAGGGTCACAGTGTATCACAAAAGTGAATACAGCCCTCACATGTCTGCAGATATTTAAGTATATCTTTTCATGGGACAACACTGACAAAATGACACTTTGACACGATGAAAAGTAGTCTGTGTACAGCTTATATAACAGTGTAAATTTATTCTTCCCTCAAAATAACTCAACATACAGCCATTAATGTCTAAACCAGCAGCAACAAAAGTGAGTACACCCCTAAGAGACTACACCCGTAAATGACCAAATTGAGCACTGCTTGTCATTTCCCCTCCAAACTGTCATGTGACTCAGTGTTACTAGGTCTCAGGTGTGCATAGGGAGCAGGTGTGTTCAGTTTTGTAGTACAGCTCTCACACTCTCTCATACTGGTCACTGAAAGTTCCAACATGGCACCTCATGGCAAAGAACTCTCTGAGGATCTTAAAAGACAAATTGTTGCGCTACATGAAGATGGCCAAGGCTACGAGAAGACTGCCAACACCCTGAAACTGAGCTGCAGCACAGTGGCCAAGATCATCCAGCATTTTAAAAGAGCAGGGTCCACTCAGAACAGACCTCACGTTGGTCGTCCAAAGAAGCTGAGTGCACGTGCTCAGCGTCACATCCAAATGCTGTCTCTGAAAGAAAGGCGCTGTCAGCATTGCTGCAGAGATTGAAGAGGTGGGGGGTCAGCCTGTCAGTGCTCAGACCATACGCCGCACACTACATCAAATGGGTCTGCATGGCTGTCACCCCAGAAGGAAGCCTCTTCTGAAGTCTGTACACAAGAAAGCCCGCAAACGGTTTGATGAAGACATGTCAACAAAGGACATGGATTACTGGAACCATGTCCTATGGTCTGATGAGACCAAGATTCATTTGTTTGCTTCAGATGGTCTCAAGCATGTGTGGCGGCGATCAGGTGAGGAGCACAAAGAGAAGTGTGTCATGCCTACAGTCAAGCATGATGGTGGGAATGCCATGGTCTGGGGCTGCATGAGTGCAGCAGGTGTTGGGGAGTTACATTTCACTGAGGGACACATGAACTCCAATATGTACTGTGAAATAATGAAGCAGAGCATGATCCCCTCCCTCCGGAAACTGGGTTGTAGGGCAGTGTTCCAGCATGATAATGACCCCAAACACACCGCTAATCTGTCTTTATTAGTTGGCTATGTACCACAGGCCTTCAAGGTGGCTGTAATTAAGCCGCTACTTAAAAAGCCATCACTTGACCCAGCTGTCTTAGCTAATTATAGGCCAATCTCCAACCTTCCTTTTCTCTCCAAAATCCTTGAAAGAGTAGTTGTTAAACAGCTAACTGATCATCTGCAGAGGAACGGTTTATATGAAGAGTTTCAGTCAGGTTTCAGAATTCATCACAGTAAAGAAACAGCATTAGTGAAGGTTACAAATGATCTTCTTACAGCCTCTGACAGTGGACTCGTCTCTGTGCTTGTCCTGTTGGACCTTAGTGCAGCTTTTGATACTGTTGATCATAACATTTTATTACAGAGATTAGAGCATGCCATAGGTATTAAAGGTACTGCACTGCAGTGGTTTGAATCATATTTATCAAATAGACTCCAATTTGTTCATGTAAATGGGGAGTCGTCTTCACACACTAAGGTTAATTATGGAGTTCCACAGGGTTCTGTGCTAGGTCCAATTTTATTTACATTGTACACGCTTCCCTTAGGCAGTATTATTAGAAAGCATTGCATTAATTTTCATTGTTATGCAGATGATACTCAGCTTTATCTATCCATGAAGCCAGATGATACACATCAGTTAGTTAAACTGCAGGAATGTCTTAAAGACATAAAGGCCTGGATGACCTCTAATTTCCTGCTACTAAATTCAGATAAAACTGAAGTTCTTGTACTCGGCCCCACAAATCTTAGATGCATGGTGTCAAACCAGATACTTACTCTGGATGGCATTACTTTGGCCTCCAGTAACACTGTGAGAAATCTTGGAGTCATTTTTGACCAGGATATGTCCTTCAATGCACATATTAAACAGATATGTAGGACGGCTTTTTTACATCTGCGCAATATTTATAAAATTAGAAGCATCCTTTCTCAGACTGATGCTGAAAAGTTAATCCATGCATTTATTACTTCTAGGCTGGACTACTGTAATTCATTATTATCAGGCTGTCCTAAAAACTCCCTGAAAAGCCTTCAGCTGATCCAAAATGCTGCAGCTAGAGTACTGACAGGGACTAGAAAGAGAGAGCATATTTCTCCCATATTGGCTTCTCTTCATTGGCTCCCTGTTAAATCTAGAATAGAATTTAAAATCCTTCTCCTAACATACAAGGTCTTGAATAATCAGGCCCCATCTTATCTCAAAGACCTCATAGTACCGTATCACCCCAATAGAGCACTTCGTTCTCAGACTGCTGGCTTACTTGTGGTTCCTAGGATACTTAAAAGTAGAATGGGAGGCAGAGCCTTCAGCTTTCAGGCCCCTCATCTGTGGAACCAGCTCCCAGCTTGGATTCGGGAGACAGACACCCTCTCTATTTTCAAGATTAGGCTTAAAACTTTCCTTTATGATCAAGCTTATAGTTAGGGCTGGATCAGACGACCCTGAACCACCCCTTAGTTATGCTGCTATAGGCCTAGGCTGCTGAGGGGGGGTCCCATAATGCACTGTTTCTTCTCATTCACCTTTATTTACTTGTTTATACTTCACTCTGTATTTAATCATTATTATTAATCTCTGGCTCTCTTCCACAGCATGTCTTTTGTCCTGTCTCTCTCCCCTCAGCCCCAACCGGTCGCAGCAGATGACTGCCCCTCCCTGAGCCTGGTTCTGCTGGAGGCTTCTTCCTGTTAAAAGGGAGTTTTTCCTTCCCACCGTCGCCAAGTGCTTGCTCATAGGGGGTCGTTTTGACTGTTGGGTTTTCTCTGTGTTATTGTAGGGTCTTTACCCACAATACAAAGCGCCTTGAGGCGACTGTTTGTTGTGATTTGGCGCTATATAAATAAAATTGAATTGAATTGAATTTATCTGGTGCAAAGTAAATTAAATGCAAATTAAATGCCTTTTTTAAAAACAAACAAACAATGCATTTTGCAGATTTCTACCTTGGTAAACAAATTAAAATAAAATAGGGCAATCTTCAAATGTTACCCATGTATGAATGTTCCTCCAGCTGCTTTTCACTTGAGCAGAGTTTGAATCATCATGTGCTGTTTTCCATCAACAGAGTCAAAAGCATTTTAACCTGCTGTCACTAAACACCCACTCAGGTAATCAACCTGCCATCAAAGCCGGCGTAGGTGACTCTGACAGAGGCTGTAATCACAGAGCGCTCACTCAGAGTGGTTACAGGACCAACACAAAACGGAAATATGCTTACAAAATGATTATTTAAACAACAAAATAACCCTGCTGTGGGCCAAGCAGGACTGTCATTGTTAGAAAATAGCATCAAACAAAGACCACAGTTTAAAACACCACTCAGATGGGACAAAGACTGCGCAGGTAAACGGGAAATAAAAGATTCCCTGTTGTTTGTGGTAGTTGAACTCATCAAATTACAGAGAATTGCATGTCATTTTTACCAACATTCAGGTTATGGCCAAGGGAGAACACAAACTGCAATAACTTTTTCCTCTGTTATGTGTTGACAGCAGTCTGCACATTCATGAATGATGTTACTGCTCAAGGCAGTTGTACAGGTTGCTAAATTGAGTAGTTCACTTGTGTTTTCCAGCGTGCCCTCTGAGTAAATGCTAATGATTTCATTTATGATTTTAGTCAGTTTCAGTTTTTCTGTAACTGTGACTTAGATAACATTTAGACTACATTTTAGGAGTAATGAATGCTGATTGGGGTTTATTTTTTTGGTCATAAATCTGTAAATTGTAGTCTTACGTGAGTTGATGGTTGTGGCTGTACATGTGATCCCTGCTGCTGTACCCCGTTGAGATCACATTGAACACTGAAAAATATCCCATTTCGTTGCCTTTAGAAACTGGTGAGTTGCTTTGGTTCATTGTCCATTTCCACTGAACTGCTGTTTGATCAGTTTTGCAGCATTTGGCTGAACCTGAGCACAGTACTAACTAATTCATCCTGCTTCATCGATCAGCGGACACATCATCAATGAACACTAAGGGTCTTGTTCCAGAGACAGACATACATGCACATACCAGTACACTGCACCACAGATGAAGCAGTAACAGTGAAGATGTTATCCATGTCTGTCTTCATATCACTCTAGTAAATTAATCTTGGTTTCACTTGTCCAAAGAGAAGAGCTCTTTTAGAGATTTCCTGTCAAAGTCCAATCTGGCCTTCCTACTCTTGAGTGTATTCAGTGCTTTGCACCTTGTTGTAATCCCTCTGTATTCCCATTCATGAAGGTGTTGATTGTACAACCCTTGGCAAAAATTATGGAATCACCAGTCTCTGAGGATGTTCCTTCAGTTGTTTAATTTTGTAGAAAAAAAGCAGATCACAGACATGACAAAAAACTAAAGGCATTTCAAATGGCAACTTTCTGGCTTTAAGAAACACTAAAAGAAATCAAGAAAAATTATTGTATTAGCCAGTACAGTTAGAATTGTAGAACAAGCACAGGGAATAAATTATGGAATCACTCAATTCTGAGGAAAAAATTATGGAATCACCCTGCAAATTCTCATCACAAACACTAACACCTGCATCAGATTAAATCTGCTCATTAGTATGCAGGTAAAAAGGAGTGATCACACCTTGGAGAGCTGTTGCAACAAGTGGACTGACATGAATCATGGCTCCAACAACAGAGACATCAATTGAAAGAAAGGGGAGGATTATCAAACTCCTTAAAGAGGGTAAATCATCACGCAGTGTTACACAAGATGTTGGTTGTTCACAGTCAGCTGTGTCTAAAACCTGGACCAAGTACAAACAACATGGGAAGGTGGTTAAAGGCAAGCATACCGGCAGACCAAGGAAGACATCAAAGCATCAAGACAGAAAACTTAAAGCAATATGCCTTGAAAACAGAAAATGTACAACAAAATAAATGAGGAACAAATGGGAGGAAACTGGAGTCAACGTCTGTGACCGAACTGGAAGAAACCGCCTAAAGGAAATGGGATTTACATACAGAAAAGCTAAAAGAAAGCCATCACTAACACCTAAACAGACGAACAAGATTACAATGGGCTAAGGAAAGGCAATCGTGGACTATGGATGAAAGTCGTATTCAGTGATGAATCCCGAATCTGCATTGGGCAAGGTGATGATGCTGGGACTTTTGTTTGGTGCCGTTCCAATGAGATTTATGCAGACGACTGTCTGAAGAAAACATGTAAATTTCCACAGTCATTGATGATATGGGGCTGCATGTCAGGTAAAGGCACTGGGGAGATGGCTGTCATTACAACTTCAATAAATGCACAGGTTTACATTGACATTTTGGACACTTTTCTTATCCCTACTATCGAAAGGATGTTTGGGGATGATGAAATCATTTTTCAAGATGAGAGCAAAAACTGTGAAAACATTCCTTGAAGAAAGACACATAAGGTCAATGTCATGGCCTGCAAACAGTCTGGATCTCAATCTTTTTCATGATTCCATAATTTATTCCCTGTGCTTGTTCTACAAATCTGTTACTGGCTACCACAATTTTTTCATTTTTTAGTGTTTCTTAAAGCCAGAAAGTTGCCATTTGAAATGCCTTTAGTTTTTTGTCATGTCTGTGATCTTTTTTTCTACAAAATTAAACAACTGAAGGACCATCCTCAGAGACTGATTTCCATAATTTTTGCCAGGGGTTGTAGATCTTGGCAATGATGCGCCTACCTCAGAGTGTTCTTGACTGGGTGAAGTGTTGTGAAGGGTTTATCTTAACCAAGGAAACACTTCTGTGATCATTCACTTCATTGGTCTTACAGACCCTGTAGGTGCTTGGAACCAGATAGGTGCAGAAAACAGACCAACAGACTCACAAAGCTGCTTTTTTTTTTTTAATCAAACCAACACTTGTACACAATTGGTTGATGGGTTCCATAGCTTAAGTGACATTATATAGATATACTGTAAATAGAAAGCATGAATTAAAAACCATCTTGTAGGATTGGCCACTGTCTCACAAGACCATCGTTGGTTCTCGATTTCAAATGAAGGCTTTTTCAGCACCAATTAGGCATTTTACTAGTGATCACACCAGCCCTGTACACTGTCCGATGCAAAAAGACAGGAGACAAGAAATGAAACCAGGAAAAAGTTGCTGTTCTCTGTATTTATTCATTTTTTCTTCCTTTGCTGTACTCTTTGTGAGGAGTATAAATATTTTACAGAGCGAGAACATCAGTTTGGTTATTTACAAGATACAATAAATGACGTACAACTCACAATGTCGGCTTGTGTTCAGAGCGCTGGAGGAGGAGGAAGGTGGGGAGGAGGGGGAGGAGGAAAGGGAAGAAAAAAAAAACTACAGCCATTTTACCGTTTGACTCAGAGGACCCCACCTCAACTGTGACCTCGTATACAGAAACAAAAAGGAGCTAATCGACTAGGATGGCACGATGGCAGACTGAACACACAAGTGAAGCACCTGCAGAGGTCTAAACTAATCATTCCATAAAGGGAATAAAGCAGCCAAGTAAAGAGTGACACAAATTTCCAGTGTCTTCAGCAGTCAGCAGCCCATTTCTTGTAACTCTCACGCCTCAAAGGAGGCCAAAAAAAATTTATTGCTGTAGTTCATTTAACGAGCAACTTTCCGACAATGGCTGCTTTGAACAAGGTGATAAACCTGCAACCGGAACCGGTGATTTTCCATCTTCTTCAGTTTGAGCTCAACTGGAAAAACAGACCTTTGAGAAAACACTTCACTTTCCTTTATTCTGAATCAACAGAGTGAGACACACAAAGTGAACACAGGAAATTTACACCACACTACTGATTTTACTGTGAGCCCACACGACTTTCAGTCTCCCTGTTAATCCCTGGGAAAACTTGAGCTGCCCAATAGGAACGCTGAATAATTCATTTACTTTAAAAAGGAAAGTTAGCTGTGATCTATCACCTGTGTTCAACGTGCCCACACATGAGCTCCGCCACGGCCGAGGCAGAACGGAAACTCTGGGACCGCTCATCAATACTCGCACAGATCCTGACATCAATCAATATGCCTGCAGGTGTCACGGCTAATATTTCAGCCAAACAAATGTGGCTCGTTCAAAGCTGAGGTTAAACCGGACTGAGTGGTGCAAACTTTCAGGTAAAATCTTCTCCGGACGCTCAGAAATGAACCTGAAGACCGTCAGTGTGGAGCTCACAGTTCTGAGAGGAGGAAACACCTGTGTGATGAGTAATGAATCAGCTGATAAACACACGTGCCTACAGGAGGTACAGAAATAAAAGAGGCCATTTTCCTGCCTCTCAACAACATTATTTAATTAGTGCTGCAGTGTTTATTATTGTGGTATTCAGGAAAAAACTGGAGGACATTTCCTGATGCCAGAGTCAAGTTTATCAGCATGGTGTTTGTGTATTTTCACTTGTACAGCATCATGGAACTCATGCATGGAGGAAACAAGCTCATGTTTTATTCTGTTACATTCCTATTCAGAGCTAGCACACTGAAAAGGTACTCATGCTAAACCACGTAATGGATAACACCAGTGGGTCCTGTCTCACAAGTATTCAGCTGAAAACATGAAGAGATCTGACTCAAAACAACCCAGACCTGAAATCCAACAGGAAAGAGATACTGTGTTTATTTTTTTATTATTATGTTTTAAAGTAGGTCAAAGGAAGTGCTCAAAACAAGTACCAAAGCAGACAGAAAGGCTCAATGCGAGTCTCCCTCTTAAAGCGGAAGAGAGTGAAGAAGAATGAGGAGGAGGAGGTTTGTGCGTATCGACTCAAGTGCAACTTAAGTTTTTGGGGTTTGAGACTTGTAGTAAAGGAGGGAGATGTGGGGTAGAGACAGGAGATGGGGATTTTAGTGCTACTCAAAAAAAAAAAAAAAAAAAAGTAAAACCTGTTCAGAGTCATGCCATCGTGCCACAGAGCCAGGAAGCGTTCAACAAAGACCTAACTTAATGTGTCTTCTCTCCAGCTCATCTCGCTGTTTAGTGGAGTGGTGTGTTGTTGCTGTGGGAGGAAGTGCTTGGAGGAAGAGATCATAAAGGTTGCGTTTCTTAGATGGGCAGCTGGAAGGTGATGTCCACTTGAGCTTCCTTTGCAAGAGAGACGATTTCAGAAAGCTTTACAACCTGCAGACAGAGTGACAGACCAGTAGAATCACTGAATTATTGTGGCATAAAATACTTGAACATCCATCCATCATTTTCTACCAGCCTGTCACAGGACTAACACAGATACAACCATTCACACTCACATTCATACCTATGGGCAATTTAGGATGACCAATTAACTAATTAACCATGTATTTGGACTGTGGGATGAAACCAGAGTACCCAGAGAGAACCCGTGCAGACACAGGGAGAACCTGCATACACAGTGGATTCAAACCTAGGACCTTGTTTCTGTGAGGAAACAGTTGTGCCGCCTAAACCTTTATTTAACCAGGAAATCCTTTTTTTAAAGAGGAGATGAGGATGCGTTCCTATGACAGGCAGCAACAGCCAACACAACACAAATATAGAAGAGATGACATAAATGTGGTCTCACTCTGAGGTCCTGCAGTAAACTCTTTGAATGGGAACCCGCTGCTCCTCATGACTGCGCTCGAAAATTCTGAAATTCGTGTTAGGTGGGTATTCTGTTTTCAATTTATGATTGAGATACTGAATATCTCAGCTGTGACAACTGACACATTCCAATCATGCTTCAGTGCACCTCATTATTACCAACTTAGCCACTGACTTTTTACACTTACAAACTTTTTACACCCCCTTCTGTAACTTTTACAGTGGGGGTGAGCTTCCAAGTGTGTCAAATCTAGAAAATTTATACACAAACAATAATACAGCAATGCTGGAATGAGACATCTTGTTCTTTCATTGCAGGCGCCTCTTTCTCCGCTCCAACAGGTATCGAGTAGCAAACAGCTGCACCTGTTAATTAGCCATTGTTCTTGTGGTTTGCTTCCCACACAGAGCTGGCGCACAAAGATGCTTTCTGCTGTTTAAAACTATAGACTGTATGTAAAAGATGGCTGAAGTCACTGTGACATCACCTGTTGCCATTGCTTGAAGAAACACTGCATGTTCATGATGACTTGTCAGCCACACACAAAGCCGCCCTAAAGCACACCCTGCTTAATGCTTCTTTTACGCACAAACAGAACTCTTTTTGAAACCTGCCCCCTGCTGGCCATTAGAGGCAATACAAGTTTAACAAATTTGCACACTAGCTACTCGCTTCATCTACTCTTTTCTACACAGCCTGTACTTCAAACTTGGGGTTCCCACCCCATGCTGACAATATTTATTGGCATGCTTATCTTGTAATTTTCCCCCAAATCCTAAACTATTTTTTATGGTTATTTAGTTATTTTTAGTTGTATTTTTAAGTTATTTTCACATCATTAGATTTAACTGGCCCCTCCCACATGGGCAAAAATACCATCAGGTGATCGAGTCTTAATCATAAGGAATCGCCACTCACAATGAGCAAAAGTGTTCCCATTTCTCATCTTTCATGAAAAATCATGGTTTTCAGTTTCACTGAACTTCCTCCTGGAGTTAGAATACAGAACAAAGCATTTCATTTCCTCACTAACTCACATGTCTGACAGTCGATCCTGCTCATCACCAACAGCCTGTTTGCGAGTCAAACTACCATTTTTTCCATACAGATGAATATTAAGTTAAAACTTTGTTACTGCAAGAAGTCCAATTTTAAGCAACTAATCAAACTGTTTAAATGGATCTGATAAGCATTTAGAAAAGATTCAATAAAATGTTATCAAACTGCAACTCTGCACACCTGCTCCCCAACCCTTTTCTCACCTACGGTTTTCACACATTGCCGCTTTCTGGTAACTTTGTGCTATAAATGTAAAGTGACGTTTCGCCTCACGTTGGTACTCTCTCTCATACACTCACACACCCTCCTCCTCATCCCCACATACAGCAACCCACCTAGAGGCAGGTAAGTGTCAGTTCTGCTCTCCCCATTCGTGACAACAAACTGTGTTTGAGTTGAGTGTGTCTTCGTGTGTACCATTTTTGCGGCTTCGTCCAGGTCATCGCAGGCCAGGATTTTCAGTGGACTGGCAGCGATCAGAGCTTTGGCATCATCCACTCTTGTCCCTGAGAACAAACAAAGATCTGAGTTTTTCAAACAGCAGCACCATTGGTCGCCCTGCAGCTGTGTCGCCGTCAGGACTGATAGGGTTTCTTGTTACAGGCAAGAATTTGTTTGGATGCTGTTGAATGTTTTTGAACCTTGAGGAAGCTAATAACCTCCCTGTAGTTTTCTGTGTATACCTATGCTTTCTGAGCTGTCCACCCTCAGACAACAGGTTCCATTTGCACTCAAGGGGGAAAAGAAAAAAAAGGCTGAATATCTAAGAGGTCTTTCCAGAAGTTTGGAGAGCTGAAGAAGTTTCTTTGATGAAAAAGAAAATGTTCAGCAGACCAAAGTGACAACTCAATTCCCCTAAAAGTGCCCTATAACCTGGTTTTATTAAAGGTGCTGTCAGACAGCGAGCGGTTGCCGTTGCTGCCTCCTTTGTCTTCAAGGCAAACTGCAACAAGGCAGAAGGTGGCTGCCGTCAGACTCCACGATGGTCCAACTAGCCTCTGTGGCTAGCTGTGCAGTCATGGCAACCACAGAAACTACCACAGGGGAAAGGTTCTTTGAATGATTCATCTGTTCATCAGCAAAAAGTAGACAAATCAATGAAGCTAAACTACTGACAACATCAGCTGGTCTGGAACACGTTTGCTATAAATATATAGGCAGACCTCACAACCCCAGACAAGAATTACAAACAAAACAAACTGTTCACATCCAGAGGCCATTACAGAATTACCCACTGATAAACACATACTCACGAATCCAGGCAGAAGCAGAGAAGCAAACTTAGATACAAAAGAACTTGCATAAACGTACAGATGAAACAACTTGTCAGTGCAGAAACACACATTATTATATTACTTTAACCAAAAAAAAATAAAAATGTGTTTTTAAAAATATATATCAAACTGTTAAAAGAGATTATGTTCCTGTTTTGAAGGGAGCATAGAAGAAAGTGGTTCAGTCAAGTTGCCAGAGTCCAATTAGCAGCTCATCAGTGAGGCGCTGCGACCCTTCTGATGTTTCAAGTTTTAAGAGGCACACGCTGTATCTGTGACAGGCCGCAATTAAGTAGTCCCAGACATTTGGTCACACACACACACACACACACACACACACAGAGCATGCCCCTCTGCTGCTACTCCGGTTGTGTGGACTTGTAGCTCTGACTTAAAATCCAGGAAGCAGAGTTTAAGCCTCATATTGATGAGTTTGAAAGCTTATCACAGTTCAAAACACCACACGGATATTACGAGACAGAATTTCACAGCTTTGGAAAGTTATTTCAGTCATTTTCTCTTTCATCCTTTAACACTAGGTTTATAAAAATTAAAGAAAAACCGAATTCACGATACACATTCATCTAAAGAGGAATTCCTGCTTGCATATACTTGATTATCAAGTATAGCATCTAGCAAATGATAATGTGCTGCAGCCCAGCAAAAATCATTTTCAATGTTGACTTTACTGCAGGGTCTTGAAATTGCCTTGAGTATTTAGTTTTAGGTGACTGGATGACTGAGTACTCTGAAGCCTTACAGTCACAACTGCAATGTGTCAATTAAGTTCATTTTGAAAGCAGAAAAACCACCATCGCATTCTAGTCACATTACTACAGGTAGCCAATGAGTAGTTAAAATCTCAACTATGTTTATATTTTGTCTAAAATCTTTAGATGTGAAAATACTCACTGAATTTTTTATTTTTTTTTAAATGCAGATGATTCTGTCAGTCAATATTAATGATCAATATTTTTTCTTGTGAACGTATGTTAGGCCCCCCTCCCTCTACAGAAATGCATGGCACTACAGTGGAGATGAAAAATTCTGCTGCAGGCCATAAAGAAATAGGATATACTCTTGTAATGTAGGTAGCTTCCTCTATTGTTGAGCCTTTCACCCATGCCTTACCTTTATCTCTGAAAACAAATGTTATACCAAATGACCTTAAAGGAGCCCAAGTCACAGAGCCGAGGTACTCTGTGGGATACCTCAGGGTTCTGTCCTTGGTCCTCTCCGGATTTGATTTACAGTACATCAACAAGTCTAGGGTCAATAGCACATGATTTAACAAGTAGATGAATAGCAAACATCTGTTGTTAAATGTTTTCAGATTAACAAACTTTCAATATAAATAATCAAATGTTATATTTTGAAACAAAAAAATATGGAAAAGAAAAAAGGCCAAAATATTCATGGATAATATAAAAATAACTCAAGTTCATGATGTTGTATGGACTTATTGATACTGTTTCTAAAAAGACTGAAGGCAACTGTCATTTTGAGTAGAGTTTGTTCAATAATAAATAACTTCTGCATTTTAATGCTTTATTACAGTTTAATTTACCCTTATAGTACAGTGAATTATAATATTGTGTAGCTAGCCACTTAATAAAATTTTGCCAATTCAAAAGGAATATTTCAGAATGATTACTTTTTCTAAAAGATGCAACTAATTTGATCCTCTCTTCAGAAAATACATTCTTTTATCAACTCAGATGTGTTTCTGTATGCACATGCACACCTAACTTGAGATCTGCCTGAAAATTTGAAAAGCTCTCTAATAAAAGATTTAAGCAATTTTTTTAAGAATGATTAGGGCTTTTTACCGTCACCAAGGTGGTTATGTTTTTGGTAGTGTGTGCGTCATTCTGTCTGTAAACACAATAGCTCGGAAAGTTTTGAATGAATTCTGGTAAAACTTTGTAAGGATGTAGAGTGTGGTCATGTTAACGATCCTTTAAAATAATACCTAAATAGACTTATAACTTATAAACTGTGATTCTTATAAAGATTTAAATATAAAGATTTAAAATGTGTCACATTTGACCTCTGACCTCTTTCAAGGTAATATGAGGTCAAACTTTCATAAAGAGAAAGCAAATGAGCTGCCTAATTAGTTAGAAATATACTGTAGTATAATATTATGCAATAAGCTCAAGTTATTCATGTCCAGTTATTTACAAATCAGTACCTATTATCCATGACCTGCTCCTATGTTTGTCTAATCAAAGTAAAGATCTGTCATGCGGCCCGTATTTTTGCGTGAAGTACTTTTAAAAAGAACAAAAAAGAAAATACAAGATTATTCCCTTAAAAGTAAATACTTTCCAGAGAGTGAGCTGCCTTATTGGAGGATTGGGCTCTCTGAATGCTTCTTGTTTTAATGTGACTTTCACTGGTGCTTTGGTCAACCTTAAAGGGAGAGGAGCTCAAACGGCCTGTTTCAGAGAGAGCATGGGACTTCACCAAAGCTCACTACAAGATAAATAAGGATTATGTTGATTATTTTCAACATGCAAAGCTTCCCTAGTAGAGCTCAAAAATAACACTAAAATCTGTTCAACTACCTGCCCTATTTTTCACCCATGGATGAAAATTCCCAGAAAAGACCGCAGAGGTGCTCCTTCATACAACTGTTTGAGGATAGAGTTTTTCACAGTGATATGTAAGGAACTTGACTCCACGCTGAGACATAAGAGGACGACCTGATGACTGAAATCAGATTTCAAAAGCAGAAGCGCTTCTACATCTTAGATTATAAAATGTGTAAAGAATAACTTTATAAAACAGATTAAACGTGTAAACAGAAGGCATCTCTCCAGTTTAATTTACATAACATGTCTGCAGCTGCAATGCAGTTACCGTCTTGGCACCGTAGCGCAAAGCTCAGCAGCAGGGTTTTGAGGTGACATCCTCTCGATTCCAAAATAGAAAACAGGAGCAGAAAATGTTGCCCTGAGGAAAACCGAGAAATGTCAGCTCTGTTTAGGCTCCAAATACAAGCATGCACCATTTCTTTGTGCTTGCAAATTTCACTGCCTTGTATTGCAGAATGAATAAAGATGAGAAAACCAAATTGGCAGAGGAATTTCAGCCAACAAGGGATTCAGCTCTCTGGAAGGCCACAAAGGACAAGCAGTCTTTGTATTCACCACTTGGTCTCCTTTGATAATGTAGAGTGTAAATGTACACATGCATATATCACGCGATATCACAATAATGCATACTTCATTTGTGTTTGTCGTTTTCTGCTTGTTTTCAAGAGCCACACTTTGAAGTAGGAAGCATCAAACGAAACAGACATGTTCCCTTCAGCACTGCCAGCTGCTGCCAGTTAACCCGCCTGACGAGGTGGGGAGTGAGTGAGAGAGTGGGAGTGAGTGAGAGAGTGAGATGTGTGTGTGTGTGTGTGTGTGTGTGTGTGTGTGTTTGTTTCCACTGGAGGGAAAACCTGTGGCTGTGGTCGATCAAGAACATTAAAAGCCTGGGGTTCAGGAGTGTGTTTGGGACCAAACTCCTGTCTATTTTAATTTTTTTTTTTTTCCCTTTTGTTTTTTAAATCTGTGTTATAAATATCTGTTGGGCTTTTTTGTACTTATTTTTAAACTTAAAGACTGTGCTGGAGAGTTGTAGGGATTTCCTCACTTTCATTACCTGCCTAAGATCAGACATCCCTCAATTCAGCAAGATCTTCCCATCTTGAAGCATTCCCAGTCCAGATAAGTTAATATAATCTTTGATCCTGACCTCTGACCCTATTCCTGAATTAATTCAACTGGCTCCTACCAGATGTCTGAGATCCTCACTCTGTCTTCAGGCAGCATTCAGAGGGAACTACATTTGGTGACTCATAGCGATGGGTGATGAGCAGAACATAGACTGGTTGATGCACAGCTTAGCCTTCAGGATCAGCTCCCTACTACAGAGGGAGTCTGGTACAACACCCAGTTTCCTGCGGGTGCTGCATCAATCCACCCATCGATCTCATGGGAAATCATTTAACAAGAGTAAAAATTCTAATTCGGATAAATGCAAAGCTTGAATTTAACTAATGTACCTGCACACTCAGATCTACTGTCTAATCATTTTCACATATTGTGTCTCACACTGGTTGTGTGCATTGTACCTTGTAACCGCACTACGATGGGGATCTTGAGGTCCAAGTCTCGTACAGCCATGATGATGCCCTGGGCAATGACGTCACACCTCATAATTCCTCCGAAGATGTTAACCAGGATGGCCTGAACCTAAGCGAATCAACAGCAAAGTGTTTTTTCCCCCAAACAAAAAAATAAAAATGTAATCAAAAACTGAATGTAAAGAGTTGTGTTTTTGAATTTCAATGATGTCAGCATATTACAAAGTTCAGAGGGGATGAGCTATGTCAAGCTTCAAGAGTTTCCTGTCTAAAAACTCTGAACAGCCTGCAGAAGTTGGCATCTTCTTACCTTCCTGTCAGAGGTGATGAGTTTGAAGGCCTCCGTCACCTGATGAGCTGTGGCTCCTCCTCCAACATCCAGGAAGTTGGCTGGTGTGCCGCCATGGAGCTTGATGATGTCCATGGTAGCCATGGCCAGGCCTGCTCCGTTTACTAAAACAGACAAAGCCATCAGTCAAAGGACTGAGGTACAGGATTTTCTTCTTTTGATCCTAAAATGTACTGGCAAAAAAAAAAATCAGACTGATACTAAGGTTGACATTAAAGTGAAAACATTATGTTTACAGTGGGTACAGAAAGTATTGAGACCCCTTTAAAAATTTCGCCCTTTGTTTCATCGCAGCCATTTGCTAAAATTAAAAAAGTTCATTTTATTTCTCAATGTTTCACTGTTGGGATTGTATTGGGGAGGTGATGAGCAGTGCCTGGTTTTCTCCACACATACCGCTTAGAATTAACGCCAAAAAGTTAAATCTTCATCTCATCAGATCATAGTCTGGGAGTCCTTCATGTGTTTTTTGGTAAACTCTCTGCAGGCTTTCATATGTCTTGCACTGAGGAGAGGCTTCCGTCGGGCCACTCTGCCATAAAGCCCCGACTGGTGGAGGGCTGCAGTGATAGTTGACTTTGTGGAACTTTCTCCCATCTCCCTTCTGCATCTCTGGAGCTCAGCCACAGTGATCTTTGGGTTCTTCTTTACCTCTCTCACCAAGGCTCTTCTCCCACCATTGTTCAGTTTGGCTGGACGGCCAGGTCTAGGAAGAGTTCTGGTCGTCTCAAACTTCTTCCATTTAAGGATTATGGAGGCCACTGTGCTCTTAGGAACACTGAGTGCTGCAGAAATTCTTTTGTAACCTTGGCCAGATCTGTGCCTTGCCACAATTCTGTCTAAAGTTCATTTTTTAAACTTGCATATGCAATATCACAATGTATATGTGTAACAAGTGGCATTACTAAGCATTATGGGAAATGCAGTATCCAGTTTCTCTGGGGATTTAACTTTGGACTACAAGTGAGAACCAGCCATCAAAAGAAAAAGAAAAATTAAACTACATAAACAGCTTTTTTGACATTTTGCCTGCACTGACCCAGACAGCCAATGGTTCCATCAAGGCCAATATAGTTGAGGTCAGCCTTGGCAGCCTGCCGGTCCCGCGAGTCCTCTTGAGACCAGTCCCGCATGTCAAACACCTTCTTCTGGCGGTACGCTGCGTTGGAGTCAAAGTTGATCTTGGCATCCATGCACATCACTGTTGACAAGCAGACACATGAGATTTTGGCATTAGAGGAAGATCAACTTTGGCTCATCTCTCCATCTGCGACGGCCCCCAAGTGCAGAAGGAGCCAGGAAAAAAATTCTGATCAACTCCGGGACACGGAGTCTTTCTGCACTGGCACCGGGAATGTAAATGTACAGCGGCGCTTCTTTTCAATTCAATTCAATTCAATTCAATTCAATTTTATTTATATAGCGCCAAATCACAACAAACAGTCGCCTCAAGGCGCTTTGTATTGTGGGTAAAGACCCTACAATAACACAGAGAAAACCCAACAGTCAAAACGACCCCCTATGAGCAAGCACTTGGTGATGGTGGGAAGGAAAAACTTCCTTTTAACAGGAAGAAGCCTCCAGCAGAACCAGGCTCAGGGAGGGGCAGTCATCTGCTGCGACCGGTTGGGGCTGAGGGGAGAGAGACAGGACAAAAGACATGCTGTGGAAGAGAGCCAGAGATTAATAATAATGATTAAATACAGAGTGAAGTATAAACAAGTAAATAAAGTTGAATGAGAAGAAACAGTGCATTATGGGACCCCCCCTCAGCAGCCTAGGCCTATAGCAGCATAACTAAGGGTCATCTGATCCAGACATAACAGTGCATTATGGGACCCCCCTCAGCAGCCTAGGCCTATAGCAGCATAACTAAGGGGTGGTTCAGGGTCATCTGATCCAGCCCTAACTATAAGCTTGCTCAAAAAGGAAAGTTTTAAGCCTAATCTTGAAAATAGAGAGGGTGTCTGTCTCCCAAATCCAAGCTGGGAACTGGTTCCACAGATGAGGGGCCTGAAAGCTGAAGGCTCTGCCTCCCATTCTACTTTTAAGTATCCTAGGAACCACAAGTAAGCCAGCAGTCTGAGAGCGAAGTGCTCTATTGGGGTGATATGGAACTATGAGGTCTTTGAGATAAGATGGGGCCTGATTATTCAAGACCTTGTATGTTAGAAGAAGGATTTTAAATTCTACTCTAGATTTAACAGGGAGCCAATGAAGAGAAGCCAATATGGGAAAAATATGCTCTCTCTTTCTAATCCCTGTCAGTACTCTAGCTGCAACATTTTGGATCAGCTGAAGGCTTTTCAGGGAGTTTTTAGGACAGCCTGATAATAATGAATTACAGTAGTCCAGCCTAGAAATAATAAATGCATGGATTAACTTTTCAGCATCAGTCTGAGAAAGGATGTTTCGAATTTTATAAATATTGCGCCAATATAAAAAAGCGGTCCTACATATTTGTTTAATATTTGTATTGAAGGTCATATCCTGGTCAAAAATGACTCCGAGATTTCTCACAGTGTTACTGGAGGCCAAAGTAATGCCATCCAGAGTAAGTATCTGGTTTGACACCATGCTTCTAAGATTTGTGGGGCCGAGTACAAGAACTTCAGTTTTATCTGAATTTAGAAGCAGGAAATTAGAGGTCATCCAGGCCTTTATGTCTTTAAGACATTCCTGCAGTTTAACTAATTGATGTGTGTCATCTGGCTTCATGGATAGATAAATCTGAGTATCATCTGCATAACAATGAAAATTCATGAGGTGCTTTCTAATAATACTGCCTAAGGGAAGCATTGTACAATGTAAATAAAATTGGACCTAGCACAGAACCCTGTGGAACTCCATAATCAACCTTAGTGTGTGAAGACGACTTCCCATTTACATGAACAAATTGGAGACTATTAGATAAATATGATTCAAAACACTGCAGTGCAGTACCTTTAATACCTATGGCATGCTCTAATCGCTGTAATAAAATGTTATGGTCAACCGTATCAAAAGCTGCACTGAGGTCCAACAGGACAAGCACAGAGATGAGTCCACTGTCAGAGGTTTTAAGAAGATCATTTGTAACCTTCACTAATGCTGTTTCTGTACTGTGATGAATTCTGAAACCTGACTGAAACTCTTCAAATAAACCGTTCCTCTGCAGATGATCAGTTAGCTGTTTTACAACTACTCTTTCAAGGATTTTGGAGAGAAAAGGAAGGTTGGAGATTGGCCTATAATTAGCTAAGACACCTGGGTCAAGTGATGGCTTTTTAAGCAGCGGTTTAATTACAGCCACCTCGAAGGCCTGTGGTACATAGCCACCTAATAAAGACAGATTGATCATATTTAAGACTGAAGCATCAATAACTGGAAAGACTTCTTTGAACAGTCTAGTAGGAATGGGATCTAATAACCATGTTGATGGTTTAGAGGAAGTAACTATTGAAGTTAACTCCAAAAGATCAACTGGAACAAAAGAGTCTAGACAAATACCAGCAGTGCTGAAAGCAGCCGAACATGAAGATAAACCTTGGAGATGGTTTTGAATAATTTTTTCTCTGATGTCTAAAATTTTATTTGTAAAGAAATCCATGAAGTCATTACTAGTTAAAGTAAAAGGAATACTTGGCTCTACAGAGCTCTGACTCTTTGTCAGCCTGGCTACAGTGCTGAAAAGAAACCTGGGGTTGTTCTTATTTTCTTCAATTAATGATGAATAGTAAGATGTCCTAGCTTTACGGAGGGCTTTTTTTTTAAATAGAGCAACAAACTCTTTTTCCAGGCTAAATGAGCATCTTCTTCTTTAGTGAGACGCCATTCCCTCTCCAGCTTACGGGTTATCTGCTTTAAGCTGCGCGTTTGTGAATTATACCACGGAGTCAGGCACTTCTGATTTGAGGCTTTCCTTTTCAGAGGAGCCACAGTATCCAAAGTCGTATGCAGTGAGGATGTAAAACTATTGATGAGATAATCTACCTCACTGGGAGCAGAGTTTAGGTAGCTGCTCTGCACTGTATTGGCACCTGGCACTGAAGAGCATAATAATGAAGGAATTAGATCCTTAAGCTTAGTTACAGCACTTTCAGAAAGACTCCTATTGTAATAAAACTTATTCCCCACTGCTGTGTAATCCATTAAAGTAAATGTAAATGTTACTAAGAAATGATCAGACAGGAAGGGGCTTTCAGGGAATACTGCTAGGTCTTCAGTTTCTATGCCATATGTCAGGACAAGATCCAGAGTATGATTAAAGTGGTGGGTGGGCTCCTTTACATTTTGAGAGAAGCCAATTGAATCTAATAATAGATTAAATGCAGTGTTGAGGCTGTCATTTTCAGCATCTACATGGATGTTAAAATCACCCACTATAATTATTTTATCTGAACTGAGCACTAAATCAGATAAAAAGTCTGAGAAATCAGACAGAAACTCTGAGTAAGGACCAGGTGGACGATAGATGATAACAAATAAAACAGGTTTTTGAATTTCCCAATTAGGGTGGGCAAGACTAAGAGTCAGGCTTTCAAAAGAATTAAAACTCTGTCAGGGTCTTTAATTAATTACTAAGCTGCAATTGAAGATTTTTAAAGATCTTTTAAATGCATTCAACGTTGGAAATGATAAAACAATTCAACATGTCAAGGACAGAACTGACTGTCCTTAACATATTGAAACAAACAGAAGTCAGGAGGATAATTGATCTCTAGCTACAGTTCTCTTTTACACTCAGTTATTTCCTTGCTCCAAATGTTATCAGTACAGGGAAAAGAAACACAGTGGGTCTCCAGAAACAAAAAGACATTTTGACTTGTTCTGTGTCCAGCCTTATAGTGTTGAACCTGTGTCTGCAACCAGCTGGCTACTGTGAAAGAGGCTAAGGACTATTACTTATATTCTTTTTTAAATTCTTCTTCAAATGACGTGATGGTAATTCAGCCCTCACTTCTCATCAGGTGCCTAGCATTTCGTTTGGCACAAAGGTCAGTGGTCTCCTTTTCTTACAAGTGTGTTTGAGAGCTGTGATTCACGAGGAGCTCATCACTGTGCATCAGGCAAAGCCATTAACTCTGACTCACTGACAGAACAACACGCACACCTCAGACTGAAATCAATCCCCTGATCATCTCCAGGATGCTTTCATGGACAAACCCTATCACACTTCTTCTTGCAAGAGACCCATAAGTTCACTTAAATTAGTCTGTTCCCAAAATGGGAATGGCCTTTAGAGGCCAAGAGCTACACACTCACACCAACCACAACATACTGACCTCAGTCAGCAAGACCGCAAACCTGGATAAGACTAGCATGGCTCCATTTTGATTAATGTCAACTAGGCCCGGGCAATAAAACAATCTTGATATTTGTCAAGAGAAAAATTCCCTCAGCTAATGATTAAACTGATAAGTCATTTACGTTTAATGTTTGCTCTGCCTGGGTCAAACCTCTTCTGCATAATAGCTCTGACAGGCTACACCAACAGAATTAGCTGAAAGAGAAGAGCAACTCCAAAGAGTCTGCTGGTGATTTTTAAAGCTTGATAAGCTGCAAGATATTCAAGAGATCTGTACTGATGAAGAAAGGACTGCACGATTGTGTTCATTTAGGAAATAATGGCCCACATAAGTCAAAAACGGGGTAACGGCAGGGTTCGACATAACCTGTGGCCCAATTTGGGGGGGGACTGGCCAGCTGCTCTGTTTGGGCCAGTAACAACCCTTAATGTAAATTAATCTGTAAATTAAAAACACAGAATCAGCCATACCTAACAAATTCTTTAGCTTGCTGTCAGTAGCCTGTTTTCACATTAAACTGAAACAAAGAGGCCGTTGTAGAGTGGAAAAGCTGATGCTGTTATGCTGGATTCAGTGTTTTAATCATAAGTGTGACTAAAAATAGATCCTCAATGAAATGTATTTAGGAGCACCTGATCCCCATCTTCGAAGCAACCATGTCAAAGGCAACAAGATTGCACCTTCATTGGACATGGTCACAATAATTAGCTGTTTAGTGTGGTTCATTGTTACTGGGGTTAGGTTAATTGGTGACTCTAAATTGTCCATAATGTGAGCGTGAATGGTTGTCTGTCTCTCTGGTGACCTGTACCCTATGTCAGCTGGGATAGGCTCCAGCGACCCTGAAGAGGATGGATGGATCTATGGTGTGACTGAACATTTTACCTGAGATCGTTCTTGAGACACTGTCAATGCAGACATAGACACCAAGGCTATGACAATACAATCTCTGCTAAAAATCTCAAATGAGTTTGAATCTCTCTCACCTTGACCTGAAGGTAAAGGTCAAGTTTTCTGAAAATCTTGTGAATGCGGTAACTCGAGAATGAGCTCACCTATCAATTTCAAAGTCACACCCCAGATGCATCCTGTTCAAGCTAGACCCATCAATCTTCACACACTTGTTCAGTGATTTTAATATAACACCCACACTGATACCCACAGCATGCAGGGGTGAGTCTAAGGTCTAACCAGCTAGACTTTTTTGTTGTTTTTTTTATATTTTAATTTTTATGAAATGCCACCAATGAACTGAATGGCCATCCTTTAAGATTACCAGTCTGACAGATTCTTAATTTAAAAAAAAAAAAATACAATTTGGACATCTTTGCATTTGGCCTTTGAGTTGAATACAGGCTGAATTGATGAATAAGACCAAACTGGTGTTTACTTTTATTAAAGTGTCACAAAACTGATTCTGGCTTCATGTCTTTGTTAAATGGATAAAGTTTATTGGGTCATCTGGACCACATGATTAAAAAACTGAATAAAACAGAACGTGTGTGTGTGAGAGAGAGCAGAGCAGTTAACTAAGGAACTAAGTTATGACTTTATCTGTTCTTACTTCCTTCTGCTGAAACCTTAAAATGTGTTCAGAACAACTGTAAAACACATTTGCTTGCCAACATGATCAGGCCACACATCACTATAACTACTGGGTAAGGTTGGAAGACAAAGCTAGACAAGAATATCTCCCACAGCTCCACCGCCGCCCCACAAAAACAGAAATACAGACATGCGCATGCGTCTCTGTGTGTGTGTCTACCAATGCCAGAGGAGTCCTCCACCATAGGATTGATCTCGACCATTGAGGCGTCGTACTTAATGAACAGATTGTAGAGTTTGACCATGGTCTCAGCTGCCTCGTTCACCAGCGCCGGAGGGAAGCCCATCTTCTGAGCAACCTGCAGCAACGTGAAACATTTCATCACACATCCAAACACTTTCTGACGATCTAAACTGCACACATTTTGTTCTCTGCGGACACGAGTTGTCAATAAAATCAGCAGCAAGATATTTTACAGCAGGAAGAGAAATGCTGAAATAATCCATGTTTATAGCCCCAATCAAAAATGACACAAAAACTATGGTTTGATTTGGGCTGTTTCCCTGAACTGTACTGAGATTTTTTAGCATCTTCCAGCTCATCGTTTTGGTATTTCTTGTTCACAACTGCAGCAATTTGGCTTACTCACTGCTCCCAGAGAGCTTCCTAACTGCCATCAAACAATCCAACATGAATATGTTTAAACACATTTGTAATACAGTAATTTGAAAGAAATGACTCCCATCATGCCCTGCCACCTTTGATTTTAAAATGTCCAACTCCAATATTCTTTTAAAAATGTGTCCACATAGAGACAAAAGCAGAATTTCAAACAAAAAAGGCAGCTTTTACAGGTCTCATTAGAAGCCGAGAAAGCCTGCTGGGCCTCTAAGAACATCATGCCGTTTCAAAAAAATATGGTCTTGGTGGACAAAAATAAATGCAGTGAAGGAATATCAATGCCGCTCCATCTACTTTGAGAGCTCTGCAATCAACACCTCTGTTCTCTGTCAAATATATTGAGTCTCTGCATTCACTATGACAACCAACATATTCAATATTCAGAGCCAAAGACGTGCAGCAAAAGAGGAAAAGGGATAGAGTGGAAAGAAAAGCAGACAAGAAGTAAGACAGGGTGGCGACAAGAGAGCATAAACAAGCAAAATTAAGAGAGAAAGTCCACCAAAAACAAGAAGGAATTCCAACATTGGATTCTAAAAGCCCGCTGAAAGAAGGGACAGGTAGGCGGTGTTTAGACTGTGTGCTTTTCACATTGCTTACTACCATTCCTGTAACTCTGTTTTTAAGAGAAATCAAGTCCAGAATGAGAACCCAGTGCTGATGAAAGGAGAGGAGGAAGCTCTAACTGGCTAATTCAGGTTAGCTGTTAATATAATTTATTTATCTTTATCTTTACATTTCAGAGTTTGCAGATTAATGTTTTATAATGGAGCATTATTGACAATCGATCCACAGTCTCAGGTTGGGGTTCGACCTTCCCCTGCTGACCTCTGTTTTAACACATTCAGTGCAGGCCTGAACATTTCTAGACGGAGCCACAAGAACTAAAACGTCTGATGTGGTCAGATTAGACGTTAAAAAGACTTTAATCTGCCAGTCCATGTCACTCTTGCAAGAAATATTCTAAATTTGTTTATCCACTGCTCCAATAAAGTTATTAAAATACCAGAAGATGGTCATTACACAAGGAGAGCCAGACAAGGTTGTAGAAGGGCAGGAACCCAGCAGCAGGAAGAGATGGTTTGAAGAAAATGGGGTTCCAGCAGAGAACCTGCCATTCTAGTGTTCTTTGTGAAGGTCACCCTCATGGAGTCAGTTTTTGACAGTTTGGTCAGAAACAAGCTCATGAATAGCCCACTGGAGGTTATTTTGTAGGGCTCTGGCAGTGTTTGTCCTGTTCTACCTTGCACAAATGAGCAGATCCTGGTCCTGCTGCTGGCTTGATGTCCTCCTAACAGCCCTGCCCAGCTGTCCCTGTTTATTTAAACCCTGTTGCGACAACATGTGGATGTGCCATCCTGGAGGAGTTGGGCTACCTGTAGTGTGTGTAGGTACACACATGCTACCAGCAATGACAAAGAAAGCAAAACTATAAGAAAAAAAAAATCAGGAGGGATTAGGACAGAAATTGTCATTCCCTTTTCAGGAGCTGTCCTACTGTTATTATTTCCCTTTGCAGGTAAAATGGAGTCACAATGGTTTATGCTTCCTAATGGGAAAGATTGATATCATGATGTTGAACTGACTTGGTGTTAAGACTGTGATGATCCTTTAATTCTTTGAGCAGTATATATTCAAAGTGTTTAAAAAGAGAAAACCCAATAGGAGCTGTACAGATGCAGCTCTTTGCTTCAGTGAGAGAGGGAACCAGATCGAGCCTTCTGTAATTATGAAACATAAGTCGATATATGCCAGAACACAAGCAGACGTAACATGCCCTGGCTACAAGGTGATCGCGTCTCTTTTCTTTTCTTTTTTTGAACATGTTTTTTTTGTCAGTGCAAACAGCTTATTTTTAATGATGGCTTGAGACAACACTTTAGTAATGCTAATTAGCCATATGCTCAGTGCTAGTTAGTCATATGGAGCTCCCTGTGAGGTTAATGCCTGGTTCAAACATGATGGTCTTGTAAAAGCTGAAATGTTTTGAGTCTTTTCAAGTGAAGCATGAACTGGAAATACACCACAGTAAAGGAGTTCATGATCCAATCAAGATCGAGTGAGCACACCTGAGTGCTCAGCTCGAGTGTGCTGAATTATTTCAGTCCTGCCTTTAAGCTGTTCAGTGCATGTAGAGGGAATCCTCACTCTCTTCAGAAGCCTTAAAGCAGCTGTAAAGTACCTCAGCTACATTACAAACACTGCAGCATTAGCCTGTCATCACCCTTCCTGTGGTCCTTAAAGGGCAGGCCTACTCGCTCATAAAGACTAGAGCCAGTTTCTAATTGAGACCATTATTCAAATTCACAGATAATATTTCTTTATGCATCTCTGTTGTTGTTTAATGGTCTCGTGAAAATCTGTTTCTGTAAAAAGCTCCAAATGAATGACTTTAGACTCATCTTTGTAAATAAAGCAGAACATGGGGCATTATTTATCTTGCTTGGCACACCAACCAACACTCTTTTTGAATAACAGATTATTTTAAAGGCAACCATCAGACTGAAAATGAAAAACAGGATGATTATTCTAAATCAGGCACCAGTTTCATACTGTAACCATGAAAAAAATACCAGTTTTTGATAAACCCTGGAAATTATTGTATCTTAGGCTCAGAGAAAATTTGGGATGATGGGAAGAAATTTGGTATTACAGGGCAACAAAACAAAATCATTAACCTGAATTATAACAGACATATTTGTATAAACACACAACAGGTTGAAGGAAGTCCACTAAGAAGAATTTAACAATTTCTCCAAACCAAGCCCTGATTTATAAGAGCCTGGATCTGGCTCTTGTTATCCTTCCATAAACAGCAAGAGCCCCTTGTGATTTTAGTGCTCACTGCAGCATGAATGCACACAAACACAATCCCTCTGTCTTCCTCCAAGTCTTCCTGCAGCCCAAACTACAAAGTTGGGGCACCTCAAGTCTGTTTCATGCCTTATTACATCTACTATCGATCGTACCTTGACAGCCTGCTCAATCTTAATGCCCTCCACAATGTCGATGGGCTCCTTCACAATGGCATCTGGATTTTCCGCCGCAACATCTTCAATGTTCACACCACCCTGAGAGCTGCCAATCAGCACAGGACCCTGTGGGAGACAAGTGGGCGGGATAGGGATTTAAATTTTCAGTTACTTCAATGTTGTAGTTTTAAAATCTGTGAAGCCTACCTTTACAAGGAAAATTACTGATTTAATATAAGTGACTGTGTGCAAGTAAGTTTTCATTCTCTTCTCCCAATAATTACAATCAAAATTACTTTCTATTATTATTATTACCTGCCTGCTCTTCCTGTAATTTTTTTTATGAATTTCAAAGCCACGTGCTTCAGACCTAAAATGAATCGTTTTGTGTGTAAAGATTTAAGAAAGCTACTGCCATCAAACATTCGAGTGTCTTTCAATAACCCGTCAGATCATTCTGCTACTTTTGTTCTGACTGCACAGTAAAAGCACCATCCTCACACTAAAATGCAACAGACCACAATAAGCAATTTTATAATTGTGCCATTTATTTGCAGATTCTTTTCTCAAGTAACCAGTTAGTAATTTTTTATATGAGAAAATAATAACAAAAAAAGAAGAAAAAAAACCAAACCCCAGATTTTCCATTTTAAGTCATGTAAAACAGGAAAAACAAGAAACTCTGACCTTACCGGAGTATTTCTCATTTTTGCTTGCAACGTAACACTAAATATTTTATAAAATATCAAAATACTTGTTAATTAATTTCATGGCATTCATCTGATTGTCAATAGGCTAATCACTTCAATGTGCTGATTACTTGCAGCAGCAAAGCTGGCATCATAAACACAGCTGCATGTAAAAAATATATATATTTTTCCACACATCCTAAGGAGGCATTTCAGATCACACACCTCATTTAATACAAGGTTTTGTCCAAACACTCCTGAGCTGAGGAGACCTTCTTCTTGTTTCTGCTGTGCTGAAGGCAAAATACTACGAAGAAATTTCTCTGAGCATCACCATTATCCATTTCTCAGTAGAGAAAAATCACGTGTAATGAGATTATCAAATTACTAGGCCGCACAACGGACGCAAACGTTTGTTGAGCCGTCACCAACTTTACTGGATGGTCAGGTTTTTATTCTTTCATAATTAGGCAGAGCATACAGACAAGAGCCAGTGAAACTGCTAAAAGTGTTAGTTTAACATAACATAAAAACACGGACTCTATACCAGTGTAAGCTGTGCTGAACAGTCATCTCTAGCTTCAGTATTGTGCTGCCATCTAGTGGTCTAAATCTGTTATGAACATCACAACTTTGCTATGAGGTTGGTGAAGATGAGTCAAGATGCATTTAAGCACTGACCGATAAATCTACATGTGCTCTGCTTAATTTAGTCATCGGAATGAAAATATAAGAAAAGACTCTTTGCGGGGGGGGGGGGGCAATGTACAGTTGTAATGGCAATAATTACAAACGTCTCATTTCATATCAAATTTTTGTCATTTATAATTTTTTTATGACACAGATCTTAATTTTGATTAACGAGGAATGTAAACTGTAAAGATGTAAACAAACTGGAGACAGCAGCAACAACTTCCCCCACCTTTGTGTCTCTCCATTCAACTCATTTAACCTGGACAGCACCTGGATGTTCTAAGCTAAGCAAAGTACTAAAACACATCATTTGGTTTCATATAGGTGCATCTGTGTTCCCTCACCTGATAGGACCTCTCCATGGTGATAGCAAAGTAGTATTCTCTGCGCGGGTACCTGCGCTCACAGATGAATACCTGGTTGCAGATGCGGCCCGCCTCCCCAGTCTGCTTGGTGTACAGCTTTCGACCGATCATTTGGGATGAAATGTCTCGGGCTTCCTCGGGCCTGGAGATGAAAATTAGACAGCAAATTTCACCGGGTTTGTCCAGGGCTAAATTTACAGCTTTTAAAACATACCAAGTAGAAAATTATTCTGTTTTTTTTTTTTTTTACCAACTGGGCCCCTTTTGTGCATGTCTTGCTTTGTTTGTTTAGAAAATCTCAGGTAAACCAATGAGCTGGGGCGAATACTATGAGGCAGGATTTTGGCTTAGCCAGGTAACTATGGGGTTAACCCTGGATTTTCTGTATTACCAAGGTGGCTCTTTGTGTTTCCCTGATGAGCATCAGTAAGAATCATAGATCCTTAGACCCAGCTTTATAAGCATTAATATATGATCCTGAAACAGGGAACCTGCACTGTACTTGCAAATATGTATGCAAACTAAGCCTATGTTTGATTTTTTTTTTTGTTTAATTTGTTTTTATATTTAATCTTTACTTACAAACCCTTAAACAGCAGCGAGTCTGCAGCTGAGAGAATAAAACTGAAACTGAGTTCAGAGTTTCAGCCTCAAATCAGCAGGAAGCACCATGATTTCACTGAGACTTTTACTTACAGCATGTTTTAAATGCAATACAAATTCTGTGCTGGGGGAATATGTTGTATATGTACAGCCTGTTAAGTCGTCCATCCATCCATCACTTCTGCTTATCCTGTTCAGGGTCGCGGGGGAGCCTATCCCAGCTGACACAGGGCGAGAGGCAGGGTACACCCTATACAGGTCGCCAGCCTGTTGCAGGGCCAACACAGAAAGACAGACAACCATCCACACTCACATTCATGCTCTTATTCACACCTATGGGCAAGGGTGGCCAATTAACCTAACTCCACTAACTGCATGTCTTTGGACTATGGGAGGAAACTGGAGTATCCGGAGAAAACTCACGCAGACACGGGGAGAACATGCAAACTCCACACAGAGAGAGAGAGGCCCAGGCGGGAATCGAACCCAGATGGTATTCTAACTGTGAGGCAGCAGTGCTAACCACCGCCCAACCGTACTGCCATGTTAAGCCATACTTCATTAAAACCACTGAATGATGTGCAACTGTGTGGCATTTTGACAGGAATGCACGTAATTTAATTTGGTGATTTAGGAAATGTATAAATGTTGTTTTACTTGATTCTGATCGGCTGCCGAGTCCCTTTTACACCGCTGGAAACACAGAGCACTCACCAAGGATACCTGTTCAATCAGCCACACTAATTTCGCTTTGATCTCCAATTTCCATGTCTTCTTTTTCAGGCTGTGGGACAGTGAGCTTAAATGTTTAAATGGATCCAGTTTAAAGTTTCAGAGCTCTGATGTGCAGCCGTCACCTTAGAAATAAACAGCAGCACTGAGAGCGCACTCAACAATAAAATTATTCACTGGAATTAAAATGTTTATTTTACAGCTCTGTGTGCTAAATCACCAGATTAATGATTCGGCAGCATTCATCTGTCATCCTTGCATTTTACAGTTACATTTTAATGTTATTTGTAGATTTTTAATCACCATTTGATAATGTCTCTGGCGCAGGAGCCATAGTAATAAATAATAATTTCCCTTGTGGGATCAATAAAGTATATCTATCTATAGGGATCATTTTCTGTGGAAGAAAAGAAACATGATTTATCTGATTGCCAGTGTAACAGAACAATACCCTGGATATGCCACAGTGCAGGGCCCTGCTAATGTCTTGCTGTATTTAAAAACACCGAAGATATTAAGTGTCCATTTATACATTTTTTTAACTGTTTATCCAGTTCAAGGTTGTTGGGAAGGCTCAATGCCGTGCCAGCTGGGTACACCCTGACAGCCCAGTCTATCACAGTTATTAAGCTTGTGATTTTTAAAAATCTAACAGGGTCTGTACAGAGTAGACCCAGATCAATCTGAGGCTTTCAAACACCATTTAGTAAGTATTTTAATAACTGCTTCCCCATCGTAGAGGCCTAATCCTCCTGCAAAGACAATACAGCCTAGATTTATTAACCAGCTGCTTGAATTTATTGACTTTTAAATCTGTCAGCACTTCCCCAGCTAATGGGGAAGCAGCAGAACAAGTAGGGCCTGGGTAGCTAATGACTCTTAGCCTACTGTGCTCCTATTGATCATTTTTACACATTAAAATTCTTGAAGAATCTATAAAGCAGCAAAAAAAAAATGTATAAAGAACCAGGCAAATGTAACTTACTTACTACTACAACTACCCACTAATCAAGGTGGGTAAAATCATGCAGGACACAGAGAATATGTGCATTTTATTGTGAAGCAGGATACAGCGGTAAGTAGAAACAGCATTTTATTTGAAATGTGTTTATAAAAAGACAGCTGTGACTTAGTTGAGTTTGTTGTCACTGATGACTTATGTATGACTTTTGCTGTTTAATTATAAAGGCTGGATTACTTACGAGTAGACGATCCTCACTCCTCCCTTCAGTCCACCTTCAAACGTCCCCTTTCCTCTGCCACCAGCCAGAACCTGAGCTTTTACCACAAGGTCCTTTGAACCTAACACACACATACAAAACCATCCCCTCAGTTACACACTGAAATTAAACTAATGAGGAAAGTCTATGTAGAAGTTGGCTCATATTGCCCCATGGTACCCTCCCTACCAGCCACTGATTTATTAATTTTTTAAAACAAATGCTGAAAAAAGAAACCTGTTCAATAACAGACTGGCTGGAAATAAACTTTCTAAATTTGTAATAGTTCATTGAAAAGTTCCTGGTTCTCTGTTGATATCTGCCCTCACACATTTCATGTACCCATTACTGCCCTAACTCGATCGATTGTGTTCTTTCTGTAGTTATGCAGCGTTAAGATGGACTGATTTGATGTTATTCTCCTGCCCTGCATAAACAAATATCACCAAAGGCTTATGAGACACCATGAAGCTTTTAAAATAATGGTTACATTTAAAAGCGAGAGGAAGGATTCCAGTTGGCAACTAAAGCGCTCTGACTGATTCACAGGTCTGCAGTGACATAATGCTCCGGGCCATGCTTATATTTCATTTGAATATGTTTTCACAAGTTCAGTTTGTCCACCAGTTTTCTTCAAGTCAACAACTTTCTACTAACTGTGCTCATAGTGCACGATAATACACACTGATATATACATTTAGGTTTAACTTCCTTAAGAACAGCATGTAGTGCTGTAGCACACAGAGTTATTGACTGTGTTTTCTTCCATTAAGTAGTACCCTTTATGTTCATTTTCAGCTATATAATTTTATTCTGGGACTCTAGGGAGGAGGTTTTGCATAGTTCAGAGTTTAATCATCTCCTTTCATCTTGTACTTGGCTTTGGCACACTCCATCAGTTCAAACCTCTGTCTGAAACAAGTTGTTCAAAGTAGTCTTATAGTGTCATGAGGCACCCCTCATTTCTTTATATTTTGCTACCTAGGAGCCAGACATTCGGATAGTTTTTTTAAATGGTCTGATAATAGCAATAGCTCATCAGGCTTTCTGAAGCTCTTTTAAAGTTTTTTTTTTCCTGACACTGGCTGTTTTTTCAGTTCATTTTCACACTGCATGGTGTGCACTGTTTTCTTAAAAAGTTTGAGGAAACTGAACAAGTGGTGAACAAAAGAATGAGTCGCCAGTCTAAAAACACTACAGCAGATGAACAGTGAAAGTCATGTCCTTAAGTGGGGAAAAATAATCCAGCAAATACCTGACACAGAACCTGAGAGATCCATCTGGCCCTTCAGCTGATCTATCTACTGTTCGCTAAAGCCTCATCGAAAATGGTCTTAGTCAAAAACGTCAGAGAAGAAGGAATTCTTAAGGAAGGGAAACAGGCAGAAAAGGCTGAGGTACTCCAAATACTGGACTGAAAATCAGTGGCAACAGGTCTGATGGAGTGATGAATCCAAACTTGACATTTTTAGTTCAAACGGCTTCAAATTTTGCCTTATATACTGTATTTCCTGTATGTTTGCACATGTTTAAAAAAAGATCACTGCACCTAGCAACATATAAAGAAATGAGGGGTAGCTCAAGACTTTTGCATAGTACTGTAACAGACAGAAGATAAAGTAAAGTATTACAGGACCAGCTTTAGGCAAATGATTCCAAAGTCTTATCATATCACATTCTCTCCTTACTGATACAGGAATATAATCTCATACACAGACCAGGTAGGAACAAACTTATGAATGGCCAAAGAAAGTATGCAGCTCCATTCATGCTAGTTACAACAAGAAGCACACCGAGAGCGCACACCTCCACCACAGCAGCTCACTCTCTGGGCAGCATTTACTTTTAAGGGAATAGTCCTGGATTTTGTAAATATTTGTTTTGTTTGTTTGATTGTTTTTGATGTACTTTATAGAAGTTTGTAGTGCACTAAAAATCAGATGAGGGCAACATGACAGATATTTCCTTTGATTCCACAAACATTATGTAGGAGCAGTTAATGGATAATAGGCACCGATGTATAAATAACTGGACATGAATAACTTAAGCTTATTATATAATATTATACTACAGTATATTTCTAACTAATGGCAGTTCATTCTCTCTCTTGACAAATACTTTCTTTAGAGATAAAACACATTTTCAGTCAACTTGAAAGGAAGGCTGATGTGAAATGTAAAAGCGAGGTCAGAGGTCAAAAGTGACGTGATATTTCAAATCTTTATACAGTACTTTCTATATGTTGACAATACACACCATACTTGTAAGAATCATAGTTTCTAAATTTTGCCCATTTTCAACCAACAAATCATGAAGCTGACCTTGAAGACCTTGGTGGATGTAAGCCGAATTGTAAAGGACTGTTACAGTAACATGACCCCACTCTGCACCCCTACAAAGTTTTATCAGAATTCATTCAAAACTTTTTGAGCTATCGTGATTACAGACAGAATGACACACACGCACATGCTACAAAAAAAACATGATCTCCATGGTGGAGGCAATGAACAAGAAACAAGGTGTTTATTAATTTTAACAGGTGTAGCATCTTCTTTCGGTCCTAGAATTGTGCGAATTGAGAGTCAACTGATACCACTGAAGCAGAGGATGGCTATGTATAGACTGGGTGCGTGAGAGTGTGTTTTTCTGTCTCACACACACACTCACACATGCAGGACATACAATTTTAGCAAAGCCTCTGAGTGGCATTCAGCTCCAGAGGGATGACCAAAGTGTCCGCAGCATAAATGGAGTCACAGTGCGATGAGTGTTTAAAGTCAAGACTTTCTATCATTTGAGTGTGTTCCAGTGTAAGGCAGGGTGATAACATCTTGGTCTTAAAAGTTTTTAATTTCAAAATATAATTCTAAAGTGCTCTTCTTTATTAAATCTCCCTAGTAACTAGGACTGTTTATGTAAGACTGACCAATGAAAATCACCACTAGAAATCCAGGAAAGAACAAAAAAGCAGCACTTAGATGTTTAGTGAGTTGTTGAAGGACAAAAAAACTTAAATACTTAAAAAAAAACTTAAACACAAATGTGGGTTGGTGGACCATTAACAGTGATAACATTCAAGATAATATTTCTAATACCACTAAATCGCATTACATTGATGTGGTTGCTAAATGCAGATCTGACACAAAGTTTAACTGCAGTGACCCAAATGTAAAGACGGCTGTACTTCAAATTAGGTTTACATTAGGCTTGTATTAGTGAATTAACGTGTTTGCAATATCAGACTGTTTAGATTAAACAATGATCCAAATAAGCCACATGTTGCCCTACAGCAAACCCCAGCACAGTCACCATGGAGTTGCATGCGTATAACACCACCACTGCTAAATATTTTCATCACTGATCAGTCTATGGTTTTTAAAATATTATTTAGTCTATTCACTGCCAATTTTAAACAAGACTGAAAGTCTGCAGAAAAAGTTATCATAGATAACAACATTAATGTCAATCAAACTGCAAAACTATACATCCAATAGCTGTTGAGTCATTTCACTCTAGCAACAAAGCAGTTGGCCAACCTGAACTGTCACATGTCACAAGACTAAAAATGCAACTCAGTTTACTGTAACTAAAGGTGATCGCTGAGCCAACAGTCCAATCACAGCTTCATTTACAACATCGAAGCAGAGAAAAGTGGAGTATCGTCCCAGTGGAGAGGTGGAGATTATGACATTTTTGCTTAAAAAAAATATACATGCTTTCCTTCAACAAGTTTATCAAACTTGTTAAACTCATGCTCTGAAACTGTCTTATGATACTACCGTCACTGAAATGTATTCAGATCTGCGTGAAAATGACAGACCTGCTTATGAACACCTTGTTCAGGTTTCTACAGCTTACCGATCTGCTTGGCCACGGCGTAGGCCTCGTCTGAGGAGTTGGCCACCATGCCGGCCGGCACGGAGATGCCAGCATCTTTCAGCAGGCCGATGCTCATGTACTCATGTAGCGAGAGGTTCCTCTGCTGCTGCTGCATGTGAGGGGGCTGGGGCTGAGAGACATGGCCTCCAAACAGACCTGCAGAACCACCAAGAACCTGGAGGGACAGGAGGAACAAGCAAAGGAAGCAATGAACTTCAAACCAATATATCTGCAGTCTTCAACTGTCAACCTAACCTACAAAACAAACTACAGTATTTTAACTCAAAACACATAGCATTGTGTTGTTCCTGTTTATACTGCACATGAACATAAAAAAGGATTTAAATTCTATGTAAAATGTCCTAAATATGATCAAACCCATATCAGCACACTCATAAAACAAAAGTTAAAGTGAAAATTCCAGACACTAAAGCCACAAGATAAAACTCCTATATCACAAAACCAAACCATCCTTAGAGAAAGAGAGAAGCGTTCATCTCTCATAGAACTGCATAAGCAATAGTGGAAACTTCAGCAGAGATGTGAAACTTAAGTCTTACTCAAAGCAGGTTTATTTCCTCAACAGACTCAATGGATAAAAGAGAAAAATACAACTCACTGTTTCATTTCTTGTTAAAAAAAAACAAACATAAATTTCCAGATTTTTGCAGACTGATGCAAGTCAACCAAAAAAAAAAAGACAGACTCCTTACTGGCCACTTTATTAGGCATACCCTTTTAACTGTTTTTTAATGCAAATATCTAATCAGCATTTAGGTGTGTAGACAAATTCAAGACAACCTGCTCGAATTCAAACTGAGCTTCAGAATACAGAAGCAAGGTAACTTAAGTAACTTTGAACGTGGCTGTTGGTGCCAGACAGGCTGGTCTGAGTATTTCAGAAACTGCTGATCTCCTGGGATTTTCCCACAAAACCATCTCTCTGGTTTACAGAGAATGGTGTGAAAAAGAAATTATCCCGTGAGCGGCAGTTCTCTCAGCAAAAATGACTTCTTGATGTCAGAGGTCAGACGAGAATGGCCAGACTGCTTGAAGCTGATAGACAACAACAGGAACTCAAATAACCACTCGTTACAACCAAAGTATGCAGAAGAGCATCTCTAAATCCACAATGAATGGAATCTTGAAGCAGATGAAGCAGCAGAACACCACTCCAGGTGCCGCTCCTGTCAGATAAAAACAGGAAACTAAGGCCCACCAAATCTGGACAATTGAAGATTAGAAAAATGTTGCCCGACCTGATGAGTCCAATTTCTGCTATGTCAAAACAACATGAAAGGCTGACTCCATCCTGCCTTGTTTCAATAGCTCAGGATAATGTTGGTGGTATAATAGTGTGAGGTATATATTTTTTGGAACACTTTGGGCCATTTAATACCAACTGGCCATCATTTAAAAGCTCTCACTGCACTCAAATGGCCTCCTCAGTCACAAGATCTCAATCCAATAGAGCAGCTTTGGGGTGTGGTGGAATGGGAGAGTCGCATCATGGATGTGCAGCCGAGAAATCTGCAGCAACTATGCAGATTTCTGAAGTATCATATCCATATGGACCAAAGTCTCTGGGGAATGTTTCCAGCACCTTGTTGAATTGATGTCATGAAGAATTAAAGCAGTTCTGAAGGCAAAAGGGGTCCCACTCGTTACTAGCAAGGTGTACAGAATAAAGTAGGATTTAGATTTTTTTTAAAACAAAAACAGATGACATTCCCTCCAAATAAACTTCTTACAATTTTTGAGGTTTCAGAGACCAGAGAATTAATCAAATATTACTTTGTTATTTTACCTTTATACAACATATAAAATAAAATGCAAAAGGGTGTGCATTCCAGCAAGCATACACTTTTAGCTCTTGAAATTACACACTTTTTGCACACTATCACTAATACATTGAATGGAGAGCAAAAGGGGGCAACTGGGAACTTTTCATCTGCAACACTCATTTGTTTTACACTTTACTTCTGGATTTTTCTCCATTACCCAAGTAAGACTTTCTTCTTATGAAATCCTAATGTATAATAAACATCAGCTCACTGTTACACCATCCAAAGTGAAAATCCAGAAGAATACTGAAATTACAATATGCATTATAGCCCTTTCCAGATGGATAACACAAAAAATTCCTAATGATGAATATAAATTTAGGGAAACTGACAGGTAGCCAAAAAAAGATGGAACCATTAACTGTTTAAAGATCGCACTGTTCTGTATGATACATATTCCACCTTTCAGACCAGTATCCTATAAACAATTGCCTATAAAAGATAGCTGAAAAATGTATAGACTCTTTGGACAAAATAAACAAATGCATTGCTTTTAAAGACCTTTGAAAACCTGCGTGTATCTTTTTAGTAGAAGTAAATGTAGAGCTTTACTGTTATCTGCAGCGTATGTGTGTCAAAATAACGTTTTCACAAGCATTCATAAGATGACTTAGTGTGTGTGGGGGGGGGGGGTTACGAAAAGTTACAAATTAAGATTGTTTCTATTAAGAAATTGATGCCGGTCCATGTACAACAGCCTTATATTGTTTAGATCCCCCTTCGTGCTTCCAGAACAGCTCCGCACTACCCAAGTACAGCCATGAGAACCCTGGTTTGTCCTGTGGTGTCAGGTGTCAGGAGGCTGGAGGTGTCAGAGTAACATCCACCTGAATGTCGAGACCCAAAGTTTCCCAGGAGTACGATAGAAATAAATTTCATCTGTTCGGTGTATAGAGTTTACTGGTTAATCTCTAGCTTTTAGGGCCCCTCGAGTAATGGGCTCCCGGATTAATTGCCCGCTCTCGCCCGGCTGGTGACCTGGCTTTGGATCGCTTCCGTGATTTTTTTCTCGCTGGGTCCTGGTTGTGTGTTTACAGCACATCTCTGCAGTGAAAGCTGTTGTTTGTGCTTACGGTTCTCAGCGGATTTGTCCAGATAAATTTCCAAGTAGAGCCAGCGTGACAAATACGATGGCGCAAAAATCGCAGGGATGGTAGGTGTAGCAGTTGCCGGTGGAGGTCACTAAGCTTCACTGAGCAGATTCTCCGACAAGACTGTCGTTTACAGCCACACGAAACGCACGGCGACAGGAAAAACTAAGGCCAAAGTGATCCTGGGTGCGTTCGCTGTTGATCTGCAGATTTGACAGCCAGGCGTGTTAGCTCTGTGCTAGTTAGCGCGTTAGCCAAAATAACGGAAACTCAATGGAGTTGTGCTAATGTCAAATTTGACCCTGTCAGATTTGTGGAAATTTTTAGCCGTCGGAGAAGCTGCGATGCCGTAACAGACATCTCCTCCGAATCACGGAAAGCTCCTCTCCACTGTGGATACACACTCACCTTAGAAGCGGAGCTGATAGTGTTTCTAGCCCCTGAAGTTCTCAGGCTAGCCGTCAAACGGCCGCAAATCAGGGACGTCGCCATGTCTCCCTCTACAGCAGTGTATTGAACACGCATGCGTAGTGAGAGTCCAAAGACGGCTTCCCCCGTGGCAATTTCAATACTATCGGAAATTATAAAACTTCACAGTTAACGTTCAATATTAAGAGTGTATACCTCGATGTACTCCACTACTGGGGTTTGTTCAAATTTCTGAAACATGAAGAATACATTTACTTTTTTCATGAATGAAAATGAACAGTTAAACAGTAGCTAATGTTATTCGATCATTTTAAATATCTACTGCATGCTTGTTTCTCGTTTCCGTAAGACTACAAAACTCCAATTAGCAAACGTCACATGGTTTTAATTTCAGACTACATGCCAGCATCATACTGCAAAAACTCTCACCTTTAATCTCAGTTTTTAACCATATATTCGATACCGAATATTCGATAATAAAGTTTACAATGAACTCCTGAATACAGCACTGCCATTGCCTCAACATACTGTAAATGAAGAATCCTTCCGACCTTTAACCTAAATATAATTCTCAGTGTCAAGTTTAAACTTGTAAATTATTAAATTAAGTCATATTTGTAGATGCAGATTTCACAAATTTAACATATGGCTTTTTTAACATGTAGACAGTGTTGTACTCTGACATTAATTCCACCTCTATATGGCAGAAAACCTCTTTTACCCAGTTTGTCATTTTCAGCTTGTACCTGTATAAAAATATTTTACTTTGTATCTTTCCATTCAAAAATGTTGAATCTAAAATGCAAGTTGGCCTGATTAAATAATCTATGGTTGAAAATAAGTAAAAACAAGTTAATTTTCCAAGGTAAATGTGCTTATTTCCCTTTTATATGAGTACTTCCACTTTCTGTGGGAATGTGTTCCAGTACATTTGTGTAAAGTTTAAGTTTTAAAAAATTAAGATTTTACAAATTAAACATATAGACAGTACATTATGAGATAGAATGAACTGTAATGTATGTGATGATCTCTGACTGCATTTAATATTTAATATTATTGATACAGTTTTGAATGCCCCTCAGTCTACCCACATTGAGCCTTCCCCTGAGGCATGTGAGAAATTTCTAAACTTCTTTGTCTACAAAGTGAATAATGCTAGGGCTCACTTATCATCCCGTTTTTGACCCCTCAGTCTCTGTTCCCTGCTCTGCTGCTTTTTACCAGTTTGAGCCTGTGACTCTGTCTTCACTTATATGAGACTGTTGGTATTTTAATATCCTGTTTGGAGCATTGTGTAGGTATTCATGGCACTGCTCTGGAGTGGTTTAGATCATACTTGGTTCAGAGAACTTTTTGTGTTAGTCTAAATGATTTCAGATCTTCTTCTGCTCCATTGTCATGTCGGGTGCCACAGTGCTTGATACTTGGACCTGTGCTATTTTATCTGCAGTTATAACTGCCGCCTCTTGGTTACATTCTTAGAAAGCTCAAAATTGCTTTCTATTGTTATGCAAATGATACTCAGATTTATATGCCCCTAAAACAGGAGGAAGCCAACTCCATAGAGACTGCATTGAGGAATTAAAAGCTTGGATGCCTCTAAACATTAGAAGTGATTGTTTTCAGTCCTGACATCACTGATGGGTCTTCTCTTGTGGACATTGGCCCATTAGCAAAGTATGTAAAGCCTACTGTCCCAAACTTGGGTTTTATGATGGATGGGAGTTTTAAGTTGGGAGGGTCAGATCAGTGCAGTGGTTAAATCTAGCTTCTACCAGCTGAGACAGCTGGCGAAGTATAAAAAAAAACATTCTTTCGAAAGCTCACTTTAAAGCAGTGATCCTTGCCTTCATTACAACTCAGTTGGATTACTCTAATTCTTTACATGTCGGTGTAAGCCAGTCCTCCCTGTCTCGTCTTCAGCTGGTCCAAAATGCTGTCGCACAGCTTTTAAGTGGAACACAGAAGGGAGAGCACATTACTCCTGCACTGGCTGCCCGTCTATTTTAAAATGCTTTTGTTTTTAAGTCTTTGCCTCACCCTACCTCTTTAAGCTGCTGTACTTGAACTCCATTTTTGTTCAATTCATGTTTTATTAATGCTTTTATTTTGTCTTGTAATTTTGATTCTATTTATTGTTTTTGTTCCCATGTTTAGCACTGTAGTCAGTGGTTGCTGTTTTTAAAGTGCTTTATAAATAAAGTTGCCTTGGCTTTTCATTTGTTTCTGAATCTTTTAATAGCCATCTAAGGCTATTCAGGGACATCGGAAGCTTGGTGTTCTCAATAACCACAACAAAATAACACAAACACATTTCCAGAGACAAAAAGAGAAGAAAATAATATTCAAAAAGTATTTACAAGGCTGAGTATTTACAGGTATATTTACACAACTTACACCACAGTGCAAAAAGTCTGACCATGACCAACTGAAATTAGACATCAAGTCTCTCTTTCTACACACACACACACACACACACAGGTCACCAAAGAGCAAAAGGCGGCAAAATTTGGCTCCAGTCTGATTTTTTTCTATGGATATTCTTTGATCTGTCAGTTCTCCCTTTATGCAGAAGTTCAGAATGAGACATGTTCATCTTTGCTAGTTCTACATCATTTTGATTAAACTCTACGTTACAGCCAGTTAGCCTGGTTCTGCCCAAAGGGAACATAATCTACTTATGAACACAACAAAAGCACACTGATAAATTCAAAAAGAGTACATTTAATTAAAAAAAATAAATAAATCAAAATTGTGAAAGGCACGACCGATGACTGAAGCTGAAGATGTCTGCTCAGGTGTTGCTCACTGGTGAACTCTAAAACACATACAAAGTGACTCCGACACACACTTTTAGTCAGAGTCACTGCTGCTGCTGGAGGAATCTGTGGACATGGCCTCTACATCGTCCTCGTTCTCCTTGTTGTGACCCGGAGGCTCCAGTCCAAAGTCATTGCCGTGGTGCGGGGGCAGCATCCCCACTGAGACGTCAGACGACTGCCACGGGTAATGAGGCGTCAGGACGTCTGAGGTGACACGAGAGGAAAGTGGTTATTCTGTGAACCGCCAGGGAGACTTTTTTGCCAAGTTTAGATAAAAAGCTGAATCATAAATCATAGAGCCTGATTTAAATGCAGTCTAAATGCCAGCAAATAAAACCCGTGTACAGGGTTTATATTCAAAGAGAAATAATGAACCTGTCCTTTAACTTTTTATTTTCATCATGGTGGTGTATTTTGAAGGCACTGTTACAAACCTCTGACCTCATCTAAAATCCCTGTGACAGAAGGTTTGGGTACTTCTTCCTTCAACCCCTCAGCTGGACTTACCTGGTAATCTCCCAGCAGCTAAAGCGTCACCTGGCAGATGTCCATTCACGCCATTGGTGGACAGGTTGGCCATGTGACCGAGCATCCCGCTACGCATTTCCAGGTCAGTAGGGTAGGGTCTGCGTGGATCACCTGACGAATGGAACAACAGTGAATGAAGCAAAAGATTAATTTTTACTAGCATCCGGCAGGAGCTGCAGACAGCCTGGTACATACCTGGCACCCAGTTGAGAGGAGCGCACACAGCATTACTAGCACTGATTCTGTGAGCATACTTGATGATTTCTTCTGATGAGATGCTTCCTGCGAAGAATGTGAAAACTGCATCAATTTAAGGACAAGCTATCAAAGAGGAAACCAGTCATCAATCCCACCATTCACCATAAAACGCTCACCCTTCCTGGCTCGCTCGATTGATTTGAGTTTCTCTTTTGCCTGGTAAACAGCAGTGGCCTGAAAGAAGGCAGAAATACATCAATCCTCTCTATGCTGCACATCAGCACAAACACCTCATACGAACTGTCCGTCACGGAGGTGGAGGGGTGATGATTTTAGGTTTGTTTTGCAGCCACGGGATCTGAGCACCGTGTAATCATTGAGTTGATCATAAACTCCTCTGCATACCAATGTATTCTAGAGATTGTGAGGCTGTCTGACAGCTAAAACTTGGCAAAAATTGGGTCATCCAACAGGACAATGATCCCAAGCACAGCAGGAAATCTACAACAGAATGCATTTTAAACTTTGGCCATGTTTAATATGATCAACTATTACTATAGCAAATTACAGATGACAGAAAATAAAGGAGAGCATTGCAAGTGCCCCTGCATGATCATTTGAATTTGAGCATGTATTTGAATCTGCCGGAGCTGCCAAGCTCCAGATGACAAAAACACTTAATATAAGAGGCAAGCCAAACCCACCAGGATGTGTTCGGCCTCCTTCAGTTGTTTCTGGAGCTGCTGAATGTCACTGTCTCTCTTCTCCACCTCCTTCTCCAGCAGCTGCATCTCCTGGTGAACCTTCCCCTGCTGCTGGGCCACCTCCATCAGTTCCTGAAACTCCTTGTCCCTCTGCACCAGCAGCTCCAGGATCTTATGGATTAAGCATCAATACACTATTATCAAATGTTTTCTGTTTAGTTGCCATTTCATACAGGTCAGTAGAACTGACTGACAGTCACTGTGATGGCTGTAAGGCCTGAATTAGACTTCTGGGATGGTCCTACGTATGTAACCAGAAATCCCCTGTGGTGTAACATTTTTTTATATTTTATTTATATGTTCTGTATTTTGATTGTAGAAGTGCACTAGATTTCAAGGTATTGACTGTCCTAAGTGCAATAAATGCAGTGTGTTTACAAAATCAATTAGTAATCGTGTTCAAGATTGACCAAAATAAGCATGATAATGATTTTTTTCCATAATCGAGCATCCCTAGCCTAATTCCAGGGCTGAATTCTACTCCTGCATCGGGTAATCACAATCCTCGCAGGTTGCTTTGACCCACGTGTAGTTACATTTCTCAAGAGGTGCACGTCAGGTTATGTCGTAGGGATTCACAGGCATTTTTGATTATGTACATAAGCCCCGCAAACACCCAACACAGAAGCATAATGCAGGCCCAAATCTGCTTATTTCTCTCTGTGTGTGGACTTGAGGCTGGCTGCACTGTTACCTGCGTGTCCTCTCCAGGCTGAGGCATTTTCTGACTCCTGGACAAAGCCAGCATCTCTATCAGCTCCCTGAGAGAGAGAGAGAGAGAGAGAGAGAGAGAGAGAGAGAGAGAGCGAGAGAGCGAGAGCGAGAAGCGAGAGCGAGAGAGAGTGAGGAGTTACTTGTTACTTCCCGCATCACAGCATATGGGAAATGGGCCCAGGAGCTCAGACATACAAAAATTTTTTTTAGTTTTTTTGTGTTTGTTTTGTTAATATATTTTTTGCCATTTTCTTTACGTCTATGTTCATTTTGTTTCTCTTATTAGTCGTTTTATCCGCTCTCGTAGTTATTTATTCTTTAAATGACAATGAGCCGCAGAGTACAGCGCCTCATTGTTTTGAAGGCTGAACGTTTCAGCGGTAAGACTTTAAAGAATGTTTCAGGCTGTTTAAAATCTCAGTGCTGCCGATGGCTCGGTCTGTGAGCGGAATGTGTGCTGCCTGGTTCACGGCTCTACATAATCACAGATAACATAGTGATAGTTCAGAGAGCAGTTTACCCACGACACAACAAAACACTTTCATGAAGTTTAACTCTACCTGGATAAAACCTCCAAATCATCCAGCACACACAGCAGACGCTCTTTCGTCGATTTCTCCGCCGCCGCCGCCGCCGCCATGTTTATGCTCCTTCCGCTGATTTGCGCAAGACAGGAGGTGACGTATGTAAATTCTTCTTCTTCTTCTTTATACCTTCAGGGCCTTCTTTGCAGTTTTCCACCGTTTGTGTTGTAGTTCTTCCTCCTGCTGGTTAAAGGGTCTGTTACAGAGATTGATCCTGTTCTTTTATTTTACTTTAGCAGTATTTGTCGATGTTATTAGTATGGTTGGCAGCCGTGTTCTAATCTACACTTTAATAAACTTATTATACCGCATTTATATATTTATAATTTCCAATTTATTCCTCTATTTCAAATGCAAAATGTTTTACTTTTCAATCTGCTACACTGATTTGTCCGATGTGTGATTTTAATTATAATGTGCGCAAGTGAGAACAGAAAACATTTTGATTACCAGTGTATTTAACCTTCATTAAAAGGCAAATAGACTTCTTTAAAAAAATAAATAAATAAATAAAATAAAGGGGGGGGGCAAACTTAAAATATTCATTATGCAATTATTTAAACCATTATATTAAATGTAGTTGAAAAGGGTGCAAAATATTAATTATTATGAAGGGACATAAAGTGGAAATATTCAAGTAACGTACAAGCACTTTAAAAATTAGTGTTGGAAATTGGTAGCAATTATTATTTTTATTTATTTTTTTATTATTGTTTTTCAGTAAGAGTTTATTCCACCTCACAGCTGGCCTGAAAGACTTTCACTGTTTCTGGTTTCATTGTATAAAAACTTGTTGGCACACCTTTCTGTTATTCAGCTGTTGTGCAGTCGCTTCCCAGATGTCGACAGTGTCCCTCGGTTGGTCTCCGGTCGGTCTCCGGTCACACACATATACATATTATTATTATGTTATTGTCTATGGTCATACACAGCACAACCACGGGGAGGTTCCGGAACGTCAAAATAAAAGCGCAACATTTGCTGAAATTAAGCGGTCACATTTACACACAATGGAACTGCTTCTATAGTAATAAAAAGATAATAAAATATACAAAAAAGACGGGGTTTTTTCCCCTTCCAAGCTGTGTACTGTGAGTCTGTATCTCATGGCTGCACTGTGCCTGTATGAAAAAAATAGCCTTTGAGTCTGATTTTAATTTATTATTTTATTGTGATCTTTAAATTAGAATTGTATATTTTAATTCATTGATTAGCTCATCATTTCTGACAGACAGTGATCCTTTCTTGTTTTATAAATTAACGGAGAAAAATAATAAATTTTCTTAGTTCTCATTGTTCAAATTCAGGGTTTTTAAATTGAATGTCTTTTTTAAGCCTCTAACCCTTTAACCATTGTTTATGTCCCGTTTATTTTTTCTCTTCTTTTTTGTTTGTTTGTTTTAATTTGGTGTAAAATAAATACAACATTGTGCACATCTCTTATTACTTTACATTTTGCTTCCAAAGATCCAGACTTTCTTATTTTATTTTACTTTATTCAAAGCGGTCTTGAGCCACAGTTTTCAGTGTTCCTAGTGTTCCAGGCTTTCTGACGTTTTTCTTTGGACATTGGCTGCTTTTTCCCTCATTTTCACTCCAGTCCTTGTACCTGAACATTTTCAGAGGATTTTCTTTTTTAATGTGTGTGTTTGCATATTTGTTTTTATTTTTTAACACTGACCTATGAATCGTTCATGCATAAAAATCAATGGCTGAACCAGTGTTGTGTCTACACATAACAGACAAGTTAGAGAACATTTAAATAGTATTTTTAGGCACTTTGTTACCAGCAGCCTGTCACAAAAACATATTTGTTCCCAATTCTTTAGTTGAATCTATTAAAATGCAAAAGATAACACAGTCTGAAAGTCATAAAATAGTTTGCACCAAAAAGGTGATTTCCAAAGAGCTATTAGCCGAGAACGTAGCATATCTCACTATGGTGTGCAGTGAAAAGAAGTGTCAGGCTTAAAAACTATCTACAGCAGGGGTGGCTCAGGGGTGTCGCCGATTTGCCCGCGTGTCTTCGCCGTATCTTTCCCCCATTTCCCGTCTCGCTATACTGTCAATAAAAGCGTGTGAAAAAAAAAGCCTATCTACAGCACATGAACAGCATCTGAATGTCATGTTCTTAAGAAATAGGAAAAAATCCATGAAAGACCTAACACAGGACCTGAAAGATGCATCTGGCCCTTCAGCTGATCCATCTGTTGTACATTAAGTCTCATCAGAAATAGCCTCAGTGGAAGGATGGCTGTCAAGAAGGGGGGGGGGCTCAGGAGGCAGTATGGGCCTAAGGCTAATTGGATGGCTGCCGGTTTGGTCCTCCAGTCTGCACATCAGACTATTCCTGCAAGATCTTGAACCCCAAGTGTTCAGCTGAGTATGTGTGTGTATGTGCGTGCGTGTGTGTGCGCGCGCGCGTGTTTGTGTGTGTGTAGTGCATGTGTCCCATGACATTGTTCCACTGCACCTCAGATGTAAATGATGTAATATGTATTGTACAGTTTTATTGTAATACGTTTAATTAATGCATTTCATGCTTTGGCCTTTATTGCTTCTTTTTTATTTGTTTGTTTTTAATTCTGACTGTCCTGCACTCATTTACATGTTCTTTTGAGAAGGAATAACATTAAACGTGTTGAGTTTTTAAAAAAAAAATTTTCTGCATCGTTTCATTTGTTGTTCATCTTGTGCCGTCTTGTGTGCTTCTCAGCTGCTTGTAAACCACTTTGAATTGCATTTGTCTTGCATAAGAGATAAAGGCAATAGAAGTAAGTACAATAACGTATATAGATAATTATATAATTTTACATTGCTGTATGTTTCTTTAAAGTAATGTTTACTTGTAACAGTGTGTTTTTAGATCGTCTAAGACTAATCTTCGCCACCTCTTCGGCCGTTATGCTTTTATTGTGAAAGGCGGAAGCGCTTTGCGTCGCTCGTGTCGCAGCAGTGGAGCAGATTTGACCGCCGGGGAGAAGTGCGACTTCTTTACTTCAGAGAAATTGTGTCTGTTGTGGTTTGTTTTCCATCGTGTTTTTTTTTCTTGCACGGAGATTTTTGCCAGTTGTTCCAAGATGGTTAAGGTGTCGTTTAACGCGGCTTTGGCACAGAAGGATGTAAAGAAGGACGCGGAAACTCTTATTCCCGAGGAGGACAAAGTGAGTAGAAAATGGCTAACTGAGGAAACTCGGCTCGATCCTCTGTTGGGGAAAGACGCAGTTTCACAAACGTGCGCAGACATGCAAAGCTGTTGTGTAAAAGAGCTCCTGATATACTTCTTCTACGTTTTGTACAGCTGTAAACAATATATTTTCGTTTTTTTTGTTGTTTCTTTTAATTACTAATGTTAGGTAATCGAGAGTTTGGCGGACCTTACTTCCTCGTGTGGCGTTTGTTTGTTTTTTCACCTTTGATATAGTGGATATTTCCGGTATTGGGTTCCTACTTGTTTCCAACTCCATTATTTTACATTTTTCTATAATGACTATTTGCCACATAAGAAAAATAACTACACCTTTTAAGTTGGTGATGTAATACCCTGAAAACAGTCTTCACTAAAGGGCAGGAAGTCGTTTTATTTGTTAGCTTTAACTCACTTTTCATGTTGGTTTAGAGGTCAGCATGCTCCCAAACATATCAATAAACAGGGGAACGGAAGGGAACGACATTAAGTGGTCGCGGAGACGAAAAAAACCACACCACACAATCAGATTTTACCTACCAAACGTTAAGTTTGGGTTTTATTTGGATTCGTATTAAAAGGATTGTCAGTGTTTTCTCACAGGTTGTTCTTGCTGTTTTGCAATCAGTTTACCAGAAACTTCAAGGAGGAGAATATGTGCCATTTGTTGGTAATTGTTACCTCTATAAATTACTTTTTCTTTCTTTTTATGTTGATGAAGTACCACTTCTACAAAAGAGAAAGCACAGCAGGTGGGAACTTCCCTATGGCACATTTCAAAAGTCCATGCATTTTTTTGGCCGTGGTGTGTCACTTTTTTTTTTTTTTTTAATCCTCTCAGCAAATTAATGACAGCCTGTCTGCTTAGGAAGGAAAGGCTTGTTCTATAAATATGATAGGAAGGCATGTGAATCTGTCACTTTATTATCCTCTGTGGTCTAAAAGATGAAGAGGAGCCCTCCTTCTTCTATGTAGGCATGTCCTGGAAAGGCTTGAAATGTTATTTTAAAGTTAGCTCACCTAAATGGGAACATTTCCAACATGGTGGTTGCATTAAAGGGTGCTGCTCAGTGTGAATTTCAAACATTATTTGCTAGAAAAGTGTAACTAAATGATAGTTTTGGAGTTGCAGAGCAGCGGTGACTGCTGTGTGATTTCACTCTGCGGAGGAGCTAGGTGAATTACAGTATTCGGCTTCTTTTGAGCTGACTGGGGTGTTAAAATGTAGATTGCTGAGGCATGTGTTGCTTCTCAGATAGTAAAGTCTACAAGAAGTTCGTCCCACTGGTCTCCACTCAGTTGTGAAAGGAGCTGCTTTCTGTTTCACTCTGACGGAGGCCGTCTGGGGTTTCTCTGCTTGTATGGGGAGATGAAATGTAGACTTTGCTACATGTTTGAATTACAAAAGAAAACAGCTGCTCATCGTTTCAAAGTTGTACGCTGAGTGACAAACCACAAGATGTAATTTTTGATTAGCTGCCATGAGAATATCTTGTTCTGACTAGGTGTGGTGAGATTTCTATCATCGCTGGAAAGTTTCACACCATCTGCCTGCATGGTTATTGTGGGATTTGACTGTATGAAGGTGGCATGACTTGGTTTCAGGCTCCCCACTCTCTTGAGTTTTAGTATCACAGACTTTTATCTTTTTAATCTTGATAATCAGAGATTAATTTGTTTCCTCTGGGGGATTGAAGCACATGCAAAGACAGCGGATTCTGGACTTAGTTCAGGGTTGTGTTTGGGGGGATTTTCTTGCACGTGGTGGGGAGAACGAATGAGGACTTTGTACTGTGTGTCTCTTCTTGATGGCATTCACTAGCATTTTGCTGAAATGTAATCCTTTTAAATCCTTTACTGAACCTTTTAAAGTAGATTGCGTCCTCCTTTTTTTTTTTTTTTTTTTTTTAGCATTCGATATCAGCCCTGATCCTCTAATTTGATTTAAATTCACAAAGTCTGAATACGATCAGATGTACTTTATTTATCTCAAATGCTGGGAAATTCCTTTGCAGCATAATCTAAAAAAAAAAGAAGCAATAAAAGTGAAATAAGTAAACATTTAAATAAAAGCATAAAAAATTGGAAAATGTAATGAAGAGGCTGTATAAGTAATATATCTCAAATTCAATAAAACAAAACATGGCTAACTAAATGTAGTAAAAAGCAAGCACGGCAGATCCTGGGAGACATTAACATTAGCTCAGTATAGCAGAGTTTAAAGTGCAGCTGAAATATGTTGCTAGCTTGAAAGAACAGATAACTGATATAGATTAAATCCTTGTCATTGACAGCTTTGGCAGTTTAGTGTGCTGATGAGTGTTTTATGTAGCAGTGCATCATCAACCCTGCTCTTGACAGGCCTCTGATGATGTCTCGCTCCTAAAATGTCAGCAATTTCATTTTCTTTAAATGATGGGCATTTATTAAATTTATCAGCCTTGATTTCAAATTCTGTTCTTTATCAGTTCTGTTAAAGTATTAACATGTACTCAAACTCGGGGGAAAAAAAAAATCAGTCTGCAGGCATGTAGCGTGGTGGCTCGCATTGCTGGGCAGGATGCTAAAACTGCTACAACTCTGAATTATCAGCACTGCAGTGTCAGGCCAAAGCCCATACTCAGCAGCTGCTTTAACAGGCGGTTAGCTGTTTTGAGTTAATCGCCAGAAGAAAAAAAACAAAACTTTTATTCCTAACCACCCACACAACTGGAAAGCTGCGTGTGTGGAGAATTTCTGTGTTTTGTGTAGAGATGGGTGCTGAAATTAAAACAAGCCCCAGGGGTAGAGACCGGGGTGTCGGTAAACTCCGGATGTTATCAGTACTTCTTACGATAGTGGAGAAATTAAGAAAATTCTGGATAGATCATACAAAGTGTATGAACCCTGTTCTTAATTTGATTTGTTTCTTCCAAAAAAGTACTGATAAGAAGGCCATTAAAGACCATTAAAGTACCAGATGGATAACCAGTACCGTTAAATGCTTAATGATACCATCCGTGGTTTTGTGCTGTTCATCAGATTAAACTAGACTGCTGAATATCACCCCGCTTTGTTGGGAGACATTCAAGAAACTGTTTTCCAACATATTTCTATAGCTTTGATTCATTCTCAAAAATGATCTGTATATACATTCTACAGATCTGTTATTTTATTTAATAATTTGTTTACAAATTATTAAATAAAAAAGGTTCACTCTGAATATACCTGGCAGATTAAATGCAAGTAAATACATCTGATTGATTAAAATTTATAGACTGGGGTTTTCCTGGCTCATAATGGGCCTTCACAGTCTGTGAAACCTTCCTTAACAGAAATTTATACATGTCCTGTTGTTAACAAAAATGTGTTCTAATGTCTGTGTTAACCTCAGAGGTGGTCAACACCCTGTGTAGCACTTTCTCCTTGCATGACACTTTTTTGATGACTTTCTGTAAAGCATGTTTAATCAGTTCATTTACACACTTTATAGTAATGGTGATTCAGTCTGTATCATCTTGATAGAAATAAAATTCCCCCTTGTAGCAGATGATGCCTGCACAGCCTTCCTGACTCGACCTTATCACACCCTCATCCACTTTGCCCTCATGGAAATTTTCTTGCTGCTCTGCTTCCTGAGGCAGGAATCTGCTCCACTGGTCGGACCGCACAGCTCCAAACAGGAACCAGCGAATGCTTTATGATTTTTTGCTTGGTGGAGTTGGGGTGGGGGGGCAAAAATTGATTATTTGGTTATAAAAAATAGTCAGTCTTCCGAGGGCTGGGCTCCTGTTTGTTTTCCTGCTGAAGAGGTTCTTTTTTCACTTGTGTGTCTTGTTGAACACTCAGATACAGTAGGCTCTGATTTTAATGGAGTTCAGTGTATTGCAAATCTTGTGAATAAAAAAAGTGTTACAGCATGTTGGTGTACTGCCATATGTGTTGATTAGTAAACAACAGATGAGCTGCGATACAAAAATAGGAGTGAGGATGCTTTAAGCTGCAGGGTGAATCAAGTCATAATGATACAATCCTGCCTGATGGCAGACACTTTAAAATGTGCGATGAGTCTTGCACACTGACGGGCTGAAGACAGTCAGTTTGTGTGTAAGCAGAAATTTTCTGAAATCCATCCCATTCTGGCTTTATCAGACTCTTTAGCCATCCCTGCCTCCTGTTATATTTGTGAAATTTCCTTCCAGAATCAATAGTCTGTAATTCAGATGCAGCTACTAATAATTAATGCTTGGGGACAGTATCACAGGAGTTACGGTGCATGTCTGGTAGGGAGTTAGGTCCAGAATAGTGGGTGCTTTTGACCCTGTCTCACAGGAGTCACCACTTTTTTCTTGCTGGTCGGTACAGGAACAAATTTGCAAGCACGTGTGATGTGATGTGTTCAGGGAAAATTAAAGTAACCATGAAGATATGCTTAGCCTAAATATTTAGCTTAGCCTATTTTTTCCTGTATAGATGTCTAAGTGACTGCCTTTAACCTTGCACAGTAGTTGAACTTAATGCCAATACAGTAGCTACAGACCAGGGTGCTGTTTGTTCATGTAGCTATATGGTGCTTTATATTGTTTGCCTGATTCTGGAGCTTGAAAAAAAGGAAACCTGCACAACTAAAGACTGCCATGACGTGGATGACTGAGAATCTGCACAGACATGCTGTCTGTCTGATTGTGTTTACAGGCTTTCTGTTTTACAGGATGATGGTGAGCCATACACAGTCATAGTGCTGGACTTGGTCCTTAATAATTTCAGTGTTACTGAATAACTTTCAGTGTTGTGACTAGTTGCTAAATAAGACGCAACTGCTGTGTTTACATGTCATACAGAACAGTGTCATTCATTATGACACAGATGCAAATATTTTATTTATAGTATTAAATTACTAGCAAATAAAAACATAAAGATTTGCATGAACAGTGCTCATTAGTAACAACCTGCTGAGTTAGCGAATGTGTTTGTGGTCACCTCCAAATTATATGCACATATTACCATCTGTAACACCCTCCGTCCAAGGCCAGCACTTTCTTCATGCCCAGTAACAAACATGTGCTGATTATCTTCTCACACAGTCAGTTTTCCCTATTTAATGTGTAGAAAATAATCACATAGATCTGTTGTAATTTCCCAGAGTTTGTTATCTAAACAGTCAGCCTTAACCAACAGACCCCCCCCCCACGAAATAAAAACTCCTGCTTTGGTAAATTATGGTTCAGAGCCCTCCCAATAAAATTCCCTTTATAAATTCTAACCCAAGAACTATTTAAAAGACTGTTACCTTAATTTTCTGTTGATATAAATGATCAGTTTTATTTAACAAGATGTGTATTACATTAAGATACTGTCATTAAGCCAATGTTAGTGATGAAACTTGATCAAAATAACCTCCAGCCAGCTCATCTTAATTTTGGATGGAGGAGCACCCGAGCTTGTCTCGCTGCATGTCGGCACGGCGCCCTCATCTCCGAGCCGCAAAGATCACCCCAGCTGTTGGTGAGCAGCAGTGTTTGAGTCCTGCTTGGCTCGGTGCAGCTTAAGGTTCAAGCTGTACCGCAACATGACGAGAAGTTGTGGGTGATGCTCATTAACGATCAGCGTTCACAACTCTTTTTCTCAGATGAACTACAGCTGTGTCATGCTGAGTGTGGAACATCACAAGAGGAAACTGCTGTAAAATGTCACGAGTCCAAAATAATTTTCATTTTCTTTTTCTTAAATATAAATGTCTTCTGACTTGAGGGCTTTTTAAAACTTTAAATTATGGGTTGAACACAACTAACATTTTTGTGTGTGTGTGTAATGTTTTATATATATATATATATATATATATATATATATATATTTTTTTTTTTTTAATAACACACCCAGCTGCCAAGAGACTTCTTTATATCGATGGAAACTTTGTCTTTAATGCAGGTTAAATTAATTCCAGGTTGTTTTATTACATGCTAATAAAAAAGTACCAAACCAAGGTAAAGGCTGGTAGTCAGCCCACTCCCCATTTGTTGATAAATTAGCAAAGGTCCAGGGAGCTGCATCACATGTTGTCTGTGTGCTGACTTTGGTACAAAATGGCTTGTGCAGCTACAGCAGATAATCGGTTTGACATGTCGAGTGAAGAAGTGAGTCTTCAGACTGTGCTTGTTGCAAAGTGTCAAACTGTCTGTGAGTGTGACTTCATTCTGTCATTCTGTGATGAGTGCAAAGAAGATAAGCTTTAACTTTATCAGCTAACATACACAGGCCGAAGTGTCTAAGCTGAAGTACAGATAAGAAACTTATATTTTGAAACTTATGAAATACAAACGAGAAGCATTTCATTTATGAACATTTGTTCAATTTTTCGGTTCAATATCACTGAAAGGGATTTGTTTGGGTCTTGAATTTTGGTTGATCTAATTTGTACATAATTCTGTTAATCACATTATTTCTAATCTCCTAAATCTTTTGTTAATTGTGGAGTGTGCTTTAAACAAAGTTCTGGTACTTTGTAAAAATACTTTGCTGGTTTTTAGGTGATGGTTTACACTACTTAGTTTTCATAGGTCAGTGTTAACATTTACTGTTATACAGTTTTTTTGTTGGTGGGAATTCCTATTGCTGATAATGACTGTGTATGGTGAAATGTGGGCTTGAACTGGGGTTTAAGGGGGGCTTTCAAACTGAGGACTTTTAAAATGTAGAATATGCTAAAAGGTCAATTTTGTGTGATGTGCGTTTTTTTTTCTTTTGTTCTACCTACTTGTTTCTAGTTTTGATTCCAGATGTTTCATCGGTGTTGGTGGTATTATTACAAAAATAAAAACATAACACCTGCTCAATCTAACTCCCACAAGTTAGTAATGAAGTCTTTAAATGTTTGCGTAGTTGTAAGTTGCTGAGGCTGATGATTGGGGTGTCTTTACCAATGCCTGAACGTTGTATGTATATGTGGTTTTATAGAGCCTGAAGTAGCTGAGCTGGCGTGTACACCTGCTGTTTATGCAGATGTGCAAAGGAAGCTGTGGTTGTATGTTACCCTGCTGAAGTGGTGGGCATGTTGAAGTGAAACATTATTGTAATATTCAGGTTAAGAGCTGCATGTATGTACTTGTTGCTATGGTCCTGCTTTGATGCCTTATTTTGACACGCAAAGTTGAACAAGTTCCTCTGACAGGCAGGAATCCTTGTTTGATGGACAGGATAAGCAGTAATGGACCTAATCATTAGTCGTTAATGATTTGTTGTGATTGAAAAGCTTACACTGTCTCCCTTGTACATAATGTTGCTTTGTGTGCATTATTTTCTTTTGGCAAAGTGCTTCTGAACTGCAACAGCAATTTTATTTATTTAATTTTAGGACAAATGAATTTAAGGTTTCCTGAAGGAGCTCATATTCCACATATGCCAGTGAAAATTTTGTTTCTACCTTCACGTTCACCAGGAGACCTAATTAGAGATTTGGATCTGTAGACCTGGGGACAGGCCTAACCATTCCTCAGTTGCTCTCTGCTTGTTTGTTCTCTGATTGGTGTCTCAGACATGTGGGCTGCTTGAAAAGGATTACAGTGTAATCAGTCAGATAGAGACTCAGGCAGAGAGCTTTAGCTGCCTCCCACAGGACGCTGTCGACCACTAAAACTCAAGAAGCAGGAGGATTAACCAGGCAGACACACACACACACACACACACACACACACATATATATATATATATATATATATATATATATATATATGACAGCAGCTATGATGTCCACGTACACTTACAAAGTCCACACAGTCTGAATGGTGTGTGCAGCTGCATCACATAACCTAAAGCGTAGGGCTTCCTCACACAATAATGTGTGTCTATAAATAACATATTTATGAAAATATTAAACCTGTTTTTTGAGTTTTAACGAATGTTTACATGCATATAAATACACTGTATGGTGGAGGATCAGGACTTACTATTGGCTAAAGTGTATTACAGGTGGTTACCTGTAATACACTTTAGCCAATAGTAATGCACTTTATGAATCCCCTAATAGGATTTCTGTCTAACAGATTTGAACCCTTCCCTTAAATCCTTCTGTAAGTACACCAAGAGCTACTTTTAGATCTCTGTGGAAATCCTAATGGAAAACATTTGTTTATTAATTTCTTCATGTTGGACATAAATGCACATATTCTGCAAGTAAGTTGATAATTATTTTAAATGTTCTGCTGTTTTTTAACAAGCCAATGTGCCACACATTTGTTGTTTTTGGCTGCTTTCTTTTACATTCCTAAACCTCTTTCTATGACCTAGTTGCTGCCTTCACAGAAATGTATGCAGCTCAGAGGTGAAGATAAAGTTTCATGTGTAGACTGAAATAAAACCTGTCTTGGACACTGATACTCACCTGTCTCCACAGAGACCGAAACATAAGCCATCCTCAGGTAGACCGATGCTCAGGACTTTGCAGCTTTATCCGCTTAAGACATTTACTGGAACATTGAATCGTGCTTAAGATCAGAAGGAACTCTAAATAGTACTTTATTTGCATAGGGATTATTGACAAGGAAAATGCCACAATAACAAAGGAATTATCAAAGTGAAATTAGAGATTATTAAAGCAAACATTACAAAATAAAGAAAATATCAGAAGTCAGTATGACAGCAAAAAACAATACTGCATTAATAACTGACCAAAAACTAACAAGAAAAATGCATAACTAAACTATTCTTTAATTAGTAACATAATGAAGTGAATATACATGCACAAGATTGCCATTTAAACATGTAGTTGTGTTTCAGCTTCTCCAATCTGAGAATGAGCATTCTCCCTCAGTTGTACCTTCAACATCTTTATGCAACAAATGAATATCAACAGTGACGTCCTCATTTAAGTCACCTCATGTCTTACATTATGTCAAGATGTGAAGGTGTGGAAGGCAGAAGCACTTCTGAGATTTATTTCTGCAAAGTTTAGCATCTTCTACATTGTTGAATTTATCATCATCTACATCATCATCTTCTATAGTGTTGCCTACTTTAACAAGTAGGCAACACTGTAAAGACTAAAATGTGATGCTTCTTGTTCAGCCCTCATGCTCAAAGAGAATGATAAAGGAGTTCCACTACTTGTTGACCAGCTGGCCCCACCACTGAGTGTAAATGGTAGGTAATCCATGTTTACTGAGACTGGACACAAATGTAAAAATTGATCTCAGCACTATAAAAATCTACTAGGGGTTGTTTTTATGACCACAGTGGCCTTGACTCCAAAGATCTTCACATTGATTGTAGCTCTAACCATGTGAGAGTTTGCAAACTTAATTAACTGGAAAATGTGTGTTTGTTGTGGTTGGTTTAATGTGGTCAGCCAGTAAGTTCATCTCAAAGACACATACAGACATACACAAAGACGGTCATTGATCCCTGTGGTGGTGTGACTGTGTAATGTGAATGAAGCCCAGAGGCCTCGTCAGCACAGTGTGAACCAGCAGCCTTCACCCTCTGTGCAGCAGCTCAAAGTTGTGATTTCAGAAAAGTAATGTTACATGCATATTGTTACTTTTAAGAAAAGTAACGCAGTACTTAATTACCACAGAAAGTCATCTGATACACTATTTAGTGAATTATTTTTGAGTTACCATGTGAATGATCTGAAATGCCTGGTGACATAATTACCAGTTAACCATAAACCTTAGCCTACAGTTTCACACACTGACACAAATTCCTATCCTAATAAGGACATGCACACAATCTTTCTATTAGTGGTTACATATGAGCACAAAAGTGGCAACACAAAGCAAAGGTGATAACCAGCCCAAAGAGACTTTAAAGCAATCGCCACCGTCATTCTACTTCAGAAACATGTACAGGGAGAAATGGAGGCTCCAATGCTGCAAGCCTGACTGCCTCTGTTACCTGTTGACGTTTGGGCTCTGGCTGCTGGGCTGGGGTCAGCATCACTCTGGGTTCTTGGCCTGTTTTGTGTTAGCATGCTGCTTATGCAGAAGCTTGCAGAGAGTTGAACTTGTGTTAGCAGTGTACTGCTGCTGTTTCTGTCCTGGAGGCAGTTGTACTCTTGTACTTTACTTTTATTTTTATTGCACATAATGTCAATATTGCCACTCCTCAACAACTTTAGACCACTCCACCATTTACTTCCTGCTGTGCATGAAGTGAAATCAGCTGATTGTAGTGGAAGTGCACAGGGAGAGAAAAGCCTGTTTGATTTTTTGATTTAAAAAAAAAATAAAAATTTCCATTTCTATCCACCCAGCATGCCAATAACTGACTAGAGAAGTAACTACATAATTGTAACTGTAATGTAATTACTGAATTTAGTACAGTAGCACATTACTGGAACATGTAATGTGATTACAGCAATGCACTACTTTGAAACATGTTGCATCCATCACTGATGACCACCAACCACAACAAAAAGCTTTCAAAATATGTCAACATTCTTGGCTTGAGAACAAAAGAGGAAGTCTCACTTAACCAGACAGCTTTGAGAAACACAAAATACCACTGTGTATAAAATATGTTTTATGTGTACAGTTGAGCCAACTCACATATGTTTCAGTAGAATGGAAACATTACCTCATAAACATGTCATAATCTCAAATTCATAATCTCTAGGTCTTAATAATGAAACCGTAAAGATTTTGAGTGTTTGAGCATGTGTGAATTTTTGTACATATTGTTCTTGTGAGATCAGCATACTTTACTGTGTTGACACAGATGAAATGAGGGTGCGTGTGTTGGAGTTATGAATGTTTGTCTGAAGGCCTGTTAGGTCTTGTTGTGGGTGAGGTTTTAAGAGACGGTCGTTAAACAGGAAAATCACAGCACGAAGCTCCAGAGACTTGAGAAAGGTCTGGATACATATTGGAAAAAAACAATTAAAAAAAAACAAACTACTTAGCTCGGAGAATTGTTAAAGTCAGGGACTTGGTAAACCTCTGTGACTAGGTGTCTGATTATTTTTTTCTTCCCTGATTTGTTTTATTTGAAATGTTTTTATTTTAGTGAACCAGCTACAGATGCTTCTCTGTCCTGTTTCATGCTCTGTGCTGGTGGTTTGCCTGTCAGCAAATGCAGTTCCTCTTTTGCTCCGCACAGAACAGTTTGTTACATACAGGAGTCTATATTCATATGCAGGATCCATTTAGAGAGAACCACAGATGCTCAGCTGTCCTCCTGTTAAAGACGTGAACTAACCATGGTCAGCGGACCAGTTCTGACTCTCTTTGCATGCGTTTAGGGTTTGGACACATTTTTGCTGAGCTAGGCATGAATTTTCGACTTTGCAATTTAGATTTAGGGATTTAAATGTTTGTGTTGTGAGTGACAGCCATTTCAGTGAGTGAGCAGTTTTTCAAAACCTTTAGCCGCTTAATCTGGTGACATTTTGGACAGTACTGCCCAACCATAAAAATGCTTGCTTTCCTGCTTTAGTCTCTTGTTATCTGCTGTTGAGCTGAGTTGTAGAGAGGAGTGAGGAGAGGAGCAGTGCCCGTGAATGAGCTGTTTGCTCGTGCTTAGTGTCATTCTTCATGATATTAAATTAGCATCCTTAAAAATCAGTTCTTTTAATTAAATTGTGAGGCACATGTCCTTCCCAGAAGGTCTCAGAACTGCTTTACTCTCAGCTGTTTCTTGGGGAGACTTTCTGCTTTTTATCTTGTTTTGCTTTAACTTTTCCCCTCTGACCTTAAAGTCAAAAAGACGTGATGGGAACAAACCCCTGCTTAGCGGAGGTGACTCCAGCTTCACAGCTGATGGCGAAAAGCCTCAGGAAATGTTCCCTTTTAGTGTCCATCTGCCAGTCAGTAGGTCTGTCAAACTGACTGCATCCAACACTGCCATGTTTGCAGATCTGTCAGCCTGTGAGCACTTTTAAAATGGCTTCACCCTCACTTCCTTTTGTTTGTCCTCATATTTGAATCTCTTGCTGTCTCTAACATCTGCTCTTCGGTTCCTCTTTTACATCATTCCTCTTCACTCTTCTTATTACCTTCCAGGAAAAGCATCACATTCAGGGACTTCTCTCTTGCTTTCTGTACATTGAGCTAAAGGGCTGACTGTTGCCACCCTGCTGCTTCTAAAAACACTCTTCTGCCCTGCCCAAGGTGTCTCTGACCAGAAAGCGCTGATTCATGTCCCACATTTATGAAGTTGAAAAGCCTATAGACATGCTGAAATTCATTCTCCCAGATGGTACTGCTTCACTGACCAAACCAAAAAAAAAAAAAAGTAAAACCAGATCTGAAACTGTCCTCAAAGCAGAGAACTGTCTAATATTATAGTGATTATTAGCTATGATCAGACCACTTTTATGCATTTTGTCAAAGAGAAATCTAATTATCTGTTCTTTACTTTCATCTAACCTGGTATAAAGAATAAAAATGGTTTAATACACCAGTTTTAATGCATAAGTGGGTTTCATCATAAATTATTGAGGACAGTTATTTTCAGTGTGTGCATTTTCTGTCAGCGCTGACTGTTTTTGTGGTGCCTATATGATAACACAGGAACAAGAAGAGCAAGTGTGTGTTACTTTATACAGTGTACAGGTGAACAGAACCAATCCCAGACCAGTAACAATTCAGGATATTAGCAGACTCACTAGGTCTGGACATTTCTAATAAGTAGCAGTCTTTAATTTTTACATGTGTAAATGTGGTGTTTACATATGAACATGCGGGGGGGGGCTGTGCTCTGTTCTGATTGAGACAGAAAGGGAACGTGTAAGATGGTCATCTTCTGCTGCATTATGAAAACTGTTAAATGTGTGTAGCTTTAAAAATTTGAGGTCAGCAAGTGTTTTTTTTTCTATTTGTAGTAGCTCTTAAGTTAAAGTGATTGGTTAGCCAAGTTAACCAAATATAGTTCCATTAAAGTAAATATTTGTTCCAACCATAATTATCTAATGATAACATGTAGGAGAGGATACAGAGGCATAACTTAAACCTCCCTCCCCCTTAAAAACCAAAAGGTTTGTGAAATGCTTTCGTCCGTGTTTCTGTAACTGGAACCACAGGATCTATTTTCAGACTCCATTAAAGCAAACCAAAAAAAAAAAAAAAATGGCGTTCACAGCAAACCAACAACAGAGCAGCTGCTCTTCAGAAGTGTTCACAGTAATGATTTCAGAGAGAACTTTTCGGAATTAAGTAATAAATGTGTTAGATCTTTTTGTAAAAGAAGCTGCCAGGCAGTACACTGACTAGGTTTTGTCTTCAGATAAAGCCCTGTTCCTTTCTCTGCTGCTGAATACTGACCCAATAATCTTCATTTCTGCTCTCAGCTCAGGTCACAATCTCAACGTTCTTTGGTACGCTGTCCAGAGAAAACAGCACAGCAAGTATCATATTAACCGTGTCTTTTATGGCATAAACTGAAAACCCAGTTGAAACTAAAAACCTGCTTTGGTACATGACCCAGGTGTTTATTGCCCACTGCTTCATTTTTAAGAGAAGAAAATGCTAATCAGCTAAAACTTTATGGCTATTTGAACCTCTTGTTTAGTCGGTATCATCATCAAACCAACAAACAGAAAATGTTCATTTGATTTTCTGTTTTGGTTTTTGTTTGTTTGTTTGTTTGTTTGTTTTACATTCCAGTGAAGTAACAAAAAAGCAGGCTGAGTGCTCGGATATTATTTTTCACATTTTCATTCTGTCTCTTGTTTGTTTTCCCCTTCTATGATTTGCATCATGATGAGTCACCTCGTTGCTGCATGTGTCTGAAAAGGCATGTGGAGCCTCCTTCATCTGATCTCAAGAAAGCCTTTGTTTTCACACACACACACACACACACACACACACACACACACACACACTCCTGCCTCATGTCACACCCTGGCCTCTGGATTAGTAGCTGTTGTGGTTCTGGAGAGTTTCCAGGCTGAACGGCTTCTAAAAGTTGGGATGGGTTCTGATTTTATTGAATCTGAATCTGAGTACAAGCCCACTTATAGAAATACATTAAATCAGTTTATATGTGTTTTATATGTGTGTTTTATAGATAAAAGTAAACTGAGGAAAAGACATCTGTGACGTTTGAAAATGTGGCTATTGATGGGGATGTGTGGTTAATGATAATAACCAGATGCATACTGGTCCTTGGTGGGTTTTCTCTGATACCTGAATGTATAATCAGAAACGCTTGAACCTGTTCCTGTGTAATCAGCAGTTTTCTCCCTCCTGCAGGATGCTGAAGCTGCTTTGCTGATGCGTCACCAGTCTCGCGCCTGGTGCTGGTGCATGTGCCTCGGTCTTGCCCTCATGCTGTCTGGAGTGGTTGTCGGCGGTGCCTACCTGTATCGCTACTACGTCATGGAGGTGAGTAGCGAGGCTGAGGAAAATTTGGTAAGTACTTCATAAAGGAAATTGAGAAGATAAAGCGTTAAAAGTATGAAAGCAGCCAGATAGAAACGGTAAAGCAGGTAGCTTAGGAATGATGTCCTATGGTGACACCACTTCATGCGCTTCATAATAAACAAGCATACAACGAAACCATCTATGGAGTACATGTTTAAAATCTAAGTTAAAAAAAAATCACATAAAATAATTAGATGTTTTATATCTCTGCCTCTGAGATAATTCGGAGCAAATCTAGATAAACTCTGAGCCGATAGCCAAACAATACAAAAGCATTTGTAATGATATACTGCACAACTAATTCTGGCAATTAAGAGCCATTTTCTTTATTTATATAATGACTAAAACAATTCAAGAGTGTACACATTTTTTATTTAAAACATTGTTACAGAAATTTGTCTGCAGCAGTGACAGTTATGATATGCAAGTTGCTGCTAAATAGAGATGTTAGAATTTTTAATATAAATTAGTATGTTGTATTTTCTCTCCATAAACCAGACCAGCGTCATTTAAAGCACTGTGGTCAGCTGTCCTCCCACAGCTCAGTAGCAAAGCACATTGTATAATTTCAGCTTCTTTTTCCATTCACATTAAAAAAGAAGAAGCATGCAACTTTCACGTCTGTATTTGTGACACAGTTAAGAAAAGGCATGAAATTTAGATCAGAACCTGCAGAAGAAAATGTGAACTGAGACAACCCAACAGGTTGGAGCATGCACCCTGCTGTGAGGTGGTTTTAATGTTGTGCTGAACTCCACCTACAGTACAGTGGCACTTTTAGAAGTACACTACAACAAGTTCTTTTGAGTTTATTAACTTCAGCTTATCTCATGAAGAGGAAGACTGAATCAAGCCTATTCCGGATCTGAACAGGCTTCCTGTTTACTATGCTGTAAATGGCAGTGACATGGAGTGTCCTCTAGGTTGCTTTTTTCTTCTGTTAATTGTCTAACCCATAGGGCTGGGCGATATGACCTCAAATCAAAATCCCAAATAACACAGTTTAAAAACTGAAATAACCCACATGGGTATGATTACGTGGATTCGAGGTTTTGTTTTGATTCATTGGCCCTACTCTCCCATTATTGTGCCAACATGTCAAACACCATCAGGAAATGTAGATGTGCTGTTTCTAAAATCAGACACTTTGTTTTTATAGAAATACCATCTAGTTTTATGTATTTCAATTATAGTTTTCTCCAGAGAGAACTCAGCTTTCCATATCAATGGATATTATTAGATTCATAACAACAAATTGGCATAAAGTAGAAGAAACTGACTGACTGGGAATAACACTCTCAAATTTTAAATGCTGTCAGCTGTTTTTTTGTTTCCATTTTCATATTTTCTGTCTTCTCCTTCCCCTTTTACCACAGGAGGGCCAAGTGTTTTTTTGTGGCGTCAACTACCGCGAAGAAGACTTCATGATCCAGGAGGAGGAAGAGGTATGTCCAACCTCTGGCTTGTACCTTTTCCTGCTGCTTAGCGAAGGCCTGTATTATTCTCAGTGGGGTCATTTCAAGGTTAACCCTCAGTTTTCAAGGTTACAAAGGTGGTTCACTTCTTATTCAGGTACATTGCTGTGGTCGTTTATGCTGTACACCTGAACTGCTCTTGAGCATGATATGTTCAAGGTTAGATACCAGCAGGTACAAAATCACTATGGACTGACTAATCAGTGCTCTGGAAAGTGTCCATTCATGAAAAAACTCACGGACTTCAGTGCACTAATCAGATGGTCTGTAGGTTTTAGAGACAGTCTAAAACTTTTATTTTTCTGAGTAGCAATCAATCAATCAATAATCAAAAAAAAACACTTTAGAAGCAACATTTTTTCCTGCTTTTTTACTGTTTGCTGCAAGTATTTTTAAAACTATTATTGTTCAGTAAGCCTCCACACAATGACATTGTGATGAAACAGAGCCTAAGCCTTGTACTTAATGATCTTACATAATGTATAAGATTAGGAGGTACCTGTGTCTTAAAGATAGAGCTGTGAGAAGTGGGTTACCTTATGAAGAATTCAATTTCTAGCACGTTCATCACTGTTTCATGCATGATCGTGGTTTGATCGTCAATTGCTGTTTTGTTTTTTTTACAGAGTTGAAAACCACCTTTGCGTGATTGCTTTGCCTGATTGGTGGTGATAGGGTTGTTGAGTATTTTGAACTTGCCTTGTAGCTCAGGCCTCAGTGTATGTGTGTGTTCAGTAGATGTGACACTCTTAGTGTGTCTTGTTTTTTTTTTAATCATTACAGAAGGAGTCACTGAGTAATGTCCTGAGTTGTTGACTGACCTGAGGTTGCAGTGGTCTTTTTAGTAAAGTCAGCTCAGTCATACTCACATCACTGCAATAAATCTGTGCATGAGCTGAAAGACCTCTGACCTTTGAGTTGTTTTTTTCTTTTTGTTGTTTTTGTTTTTTTTAACACATCTCTTTCCTTTTATTTCCATACCAAAGGTATTTGTTAAGAACTGTGACTCAATGTAAGAACAATTATGTTTAGGCAGAATGAAATGTCAAACTCTTTGGGTAACCATGGGCTGTAACTTACCAAACATGTGATGCACAGTTTGATTAATTGGCTTAACTGGTTCATAGATGGATGTGGAGCTGCAAAACGGGTACCACCTGCGGCAGGTAGAGGAGACAATCCGGGTGTTGGAGAGGGAGCAGGTGGAGCTAATTAATGTGCCAGTGCCTGAGTTTGAAGATGGAGACCCAGCTGACATCGTCCACGACTTCAGCCAGGTGTGTACTCTACTATTCTACTAAGAATATATCAGTTGTGCCTGCTGCTGCAACATCTACAACATCTGCTAACCAGCCAATAGGTATTCAGCCTGAAATGATGTGCTCATCAACCTGACACTGGGACTTGTGGAAACAAAACAAACTCAGATGGAATGGATGGGAAGTAAAAACTTGCAAAAAGAAATGCTTTCCATCAGAGAGGAAAACTGAATTTACCTGTGAATGCAGAAGCCTTATTTGTGTGGCGTATCATGCAGGTTTTATCATGCTTAGCACCAAGAGGGCTCAGCACAGAAACAGCTGAGGAACTGCAGAAAAGTTGATGTCTCACCGAACTTGATCAGATCCACGTTGCACGGTGCAGCAATAAATCTATAGGATGCTGAAATCTCTTTAACACATTTATATTTTTAAGATAACAGACTTTGCTTTTCATTCCATTAGTAGGTAAAAAGATAAAAAACTAATTACTTTCCTGTTTTGTCTTTTTCTTCATTCTCAGAGGTTGACTGCTTATCTGGATCTGAGTCTGAACAGGTGCTACGTCATCCCACTCAACACCTCCATTGTCATGCCTCCCAGAGACCTTTTGGACCTTCTCATCAAAGTCAAGGTAACAGTCCAGGGTTTACTATAACTGTCTTACATATTTGTTGTCTGAGTTAAGCCTGGTTTATACTTTCCACGTCCACAAATCTCCTAGGGTCTGCTCAGGTCCAAAGTAACATAAATTTTATCATCAGATGTGAGGGGGAGGGTCTGTATGGGTGTCTGCGTGCCTGACTTTTCTTTTTTTTGGACTGTGTAAACTTTTACATTACAGTGCACCAATAATGCATGCGCCTCAAGTGGTGGACTTTAAAGCAGTACAATAGGAATAATGACTACTTGGTTTTCAGGTCTCCAGCTGTCCATGCCCATGTCCACATCAGCAACTGTACAGTATAATAGTATAATATAAGCTTTAGATGGCAGGATTTATATCTGTCATACATAGCCAGGTTAACCCTTGTCCAGACATCATGCTATGCAAACTAGCTCCTAACTGTGTTCATATTTATGATCTTCTTTTGGAGCTGTCAGCAAGAATGTAATTAAATGTATTTTAATCTATTCCAAACAGCTGGGACCAAAATAAATGAACATGAACCACCCAGGTGCTTGCTTTAAACTGATTTTTGGTATTTACACAGGCTCTGGTATTGATGACCATTAACCAGAATCTGGCACTGCTCAAAGAAAATTAAGAGGTCTCCAAAAAACTGAAATGCAAAAACAGAAATTACAAAAGATATTTACATTATGCTTTTGCATTTGGTTTGTCCTTCTGCGCAGGCTGGCACCTACTTGCCTCAGTCTTACCTGGTCCGTGAGGAGATGATGGTGACCGAGCGCCTGGAGCATGTTGACCAGCTTGGCTTTTTCATCAATAACCTCTGCAACGGCAAAGACACCTACAAACTGCAGCGCAGAGACAGGATTCTGGGTAAGCACGTCAGGGCTTTTATTTATGTGTAAATGTTACCAAATACAGTGGTGTGAAAAAGTGTTTGCCCCCTTCCTCATTTCCTGTTTTTTTGCATGTTTGTCACACTTAAGTGTTTCGGAACATCAAACCAATTTAAACAATAGTCAAGGACAACACAAGTAAACACAAAATGCAATTTGTAAATGAAGGTGTTTATTATTAAAGGTGAAAAAAATCCAAACCATCATGGCCCTGTGTGAAAAAGTGATTGCCCCCCTTGTTAAAACATACTATAACTGTGGTTTTTCACACCTGAGTTCAATTTCTTTAGCCACACCCAGGCCTGATTATTGCCACACCTGTTCTCAATCTAGACATCACTTAAATAGGAGCTGCCTGACACAGTAAGGTCCACCAGAAGATCCTTAAAAGCTACACATCATGCCGAGATCCAAAGAAATTCAGGAACAATTGAGAAAGAAAGTAATTGAGATATATCAGTCTGGAAAGGGTTATAAAGCAATTTCCAAAGCTTTGGGAATCCAGCGAACCACAGTGAGAGCCATTATCCACAAATGGCAAAGACATGGAACAGTGGTGAACCTTCCCAGGAGTGGCCGGCCGCCCAAAATTACCCCAAGAGCGCAGCGACGACTCATCCAAGAGGTCACAAAAGACCCCACAACAACGTCCAAAGAACTGCAGGCCTCACTTGCCTCAGTTAAGGTCAGCGTTCATGCCTCCACCATCAGAAAAAGACTGGGCAAAAATGGCCTGCATGGCAGAGTTCCAAGGAGAAAACCACTGCTGAGCAAAAAGAACATTAAAGCTCGTCTCAATTTTTCCAAAACACATCTTGATGATCCCCAAGACTTTTGGGAAAACATTCTGTGGACCGATGAGACAAAAGTGGAACTCTTTGGAAGGTGTGTGTCCCATTACATCTGGCGTAAAAGGAACACTGCATTTCAGAAAAAGAACATTATACCAACAGTAAAATATGGTGGTGGTAGTGTGATGGTCTGGGGCTGTTTTGCTGCGTCAGGACCTGGAAGACTTGCTGTGATAAACGGAACTATGAATTCTGCTGTCTACCAAGAGATCCTGAAGGAGAATGTCCGACCATCTGTTCGTGTACTCGAGCTGAAACGAACTTGGGTTCTGCAGCAGGACAATGATCCTAAACACACCAGCAAGTCCACCACTGAATGGCTGAAGAAAAACAAAATGAAGACTTTGGAGTGGCCTAGCCAAAGTCCTGACCTGAATCCTATTGAGATGTTGTGGTATGACCTTAAAAAGGTCGTTCATGCTCGAAAACCCTCTAATGTAACTGAATTAGGACAATTCTGCAAAGATGAGTGGGCCAAAATTCCTCCAGAACGCTGTAAAAGCCTCATTGCAAGTTATCGCAAACGCTTGGTTGCAGTTGTTGCTGCTAAGGGTGGCCCAACCAGTTATTAGGTTTAGGGGGCAATCACTTTTTCACACAGGGCCATGATGGTTTGGATTTTTTTTCACCTTTAATAATAAACACCTTCATTTACAAATTGCATTTTGTGTTTACTTGTGTTGTCCTTGACTATTGTTTAAATTGGTTTGATGTTCCGAAACACTTAAGTGTGACAAACATGCAAAAAAACAGGAAATGAGGAAGGGGGCAAACACTTTTTCACACCACTGTACATAACATAACAAGATATGACTGCAGATACAAGACAGGCAAACTGGGGATAAAAATCACAAGACAAAGACAAAATATACAAATATATAGCAAGTCTTGAGATGGTAAATCGTTGCAAGCTTTAATCTTTTTGTTTGAATGTTTGCCAAATGAAAACAAAAAGCAGGACACAAAGTATATAAGAGAATCTCTGCTCACCTCACAGGTATGCAGAAGCGCGAGGCTCTGAACTGCCGTAAGATCCGTCACTTCGGGAGCGAGTTTGTGGTGGAAACCATGATCTGCGAGCCTTAAGACGCCTCGTCGCCTCACAACTGCTCTTAAAGTCACTGGCGTGCAGTGAGATTGTGTTTTTAATCCTCACCTGTCTCTTTTCCTGTCCTTTACTTCGGGTAGTTTGAATGAGTGAGAGGAGTGAAATGTGACTGTTGGGTGAATATTCAATGATTCTGAAATTTAAATAAGGTGAAGCATTGCATTTATTTTTCCCTCCACTTTCTCTACTCCTATGGGAGTCTTTTCAGAGAACTAGCTTAAAGCCAGCTGAGTATACAAAAGTAAATTATTTTAATCAAAGTAACTGCAAACATAGTATAAAAATCTGTTTTAATAGACATAAGTAAATATATGATTTTCTTGCTTTTAGTTCATTTAAAACACTTAAAAAAAGGGCAACTTTATACCACTCAGTCCACAGAGGATGGCTTTGTTCTTTTTTTTCTTTTTTTTTTAAATTTTGATTTTGTCTGCTGTAGCTGTTAATACACTGCACCTGTTTTCTTAACTGGAAAATGATCTTAAAATAAGAGTGTGAACGTGTGCCTCTGTTGGTGAGCTTTAAAATGTGTGAAATCTGACAGCAAAATACAATATTTCAATTGAGATGAAAGGGAGCTCAGAAAATAAGAACACACTTATATTAAAATCTTTTTCACAAGGGTTGTCTTCTTTTTATGAATGTGTATTTTTTTTTTTAGATAACTCTTGTACCACTTTGTGTATATAATCTCTCTAAAGGTATGAGCAGACCAACACAATAAACAGAATGGTAGAAATTATAATGGGCTGTTGTGTGTTTCTGTTCCTCTGATCATTCCAGTAGTTTATGTGGTTTATGCACATGTTGTTTTTACTTTGTTTTGTTCTTAAGCAAAGGATCGGAGTACTTGTCACGAGTATTTTAACTAGGAATTAGCAGTACATATTTATTTAACGTGCCAGTGCTGTAACTACATGGAGCTTCAGCGCTGCCTGTCTAGACTTGTTGTTGTGTGTTTGTTTTTTTTATAACATCTGCTGCTTCTTTTACTTTAATGAAAGGTCATATTTGTCCCTCAGTGTACTGATAATCACAGTTTGCGGTGTCATAACTCTGACACGATCAGTGGCTGTGTTGTTAGTTGCCGTGTCATCACAGCAGTCATCGCCTCAGTGGACTAGCACGGATCAGCTGCCACAGTGGGCTCTCTGCTTGTGTGTCATAGGACCCGGTGGAAATTTGTCCATGATTAAAGCACTAATCAAGAGAGCTCTCACCCAGGGGGCTCATGGGAAATGTTTAGCAGTGGATGGAAAGTCACCTTGAACAACCATAGAGAGGTGTTTGCACACAGGTCATAAATGCTGTGGAAGTTGGTACAGTAACATCTACTCTAAAGACTGGACTGAAACATTAGATTACATAATTAAGTCTTTGCTGTCCAAACCTTCATTATTATTTCACTGATATTTGCTCATGTCAAATGGCATTTGCTAGATTGTATTGATTTGTTTTAAGACCCTCAGCCCTGCAGGCTGTTTGTGGGTCTACATTCGAGACTACTGGGGACCAGGTGTTTGTGGACTGAGCACCTGAACTGGAGCTCAGTCACAATCTTAAATCTAAAGATGTTTCTTAAAGTTACATAATGATAAGTCTTCAAACCAATGTTGAATCTTTTTTTTGAGAACAATATAACTATTTGTATGTTATTAGTTGCGTTACCTTAACATAATGTATTGTAATGCGTTGTGTTGATAACTTTTGCTGACACCTGCCCACATTTCAAATGTATTCATGAATACACATTATTCCAAAGGGTTGACTTCTATCATCCTGAATACATCCCGGCATTTGTATTTGCTGTTATTACAGTCTGAGTTTGCACTGATTGGCTGTAAGTGAATTTACTCAAGTGATGCCAGTAACCACAGTTTTTAAGTCATCTATATCATACCTCAACTTAAAAAAAAAAATTGTCACAGCTGTATTTACTTTGATATTTCAATATCAACAATACAAAGTTTGTATTGTTGCTTTAGTACTTTAAGTAAATGATGAATACTCCACCCATAACTGAAGAGGTGTGAACTCAATCATATGGCAGCTATTCAAAGGATTACATCACCTTTTTTTTCCAGATACAGCAACACAGAACATGAATAACCATACACACACGGTGGCTGCCCGGCATATCATTCTGGGGTGTGAATGCTAAAATCTGACAAGAGAAACCTGATCTGTGACTGAATAAAGGTGCAAACCTCTGCTGCCATGCTGAAGGTTTAAATAAAGGCTCTGCTCTTTGCACTAGCTGGAAAGCCTTTGGCTCTCATTGCAAGTGGCAGACACAGAATCCACTACAGCTTTTTACTCATAAATGACCCAAATATAGGGTAAATAAAGTATTTCTTATATTTGCACAACATTTTGACTTTTTTTTTGATGAACACAAAATTATAATAGTATCACACTGCAGGCATGCCAGCAAATGATAAATGTGATTTCGTTTCAAATAAACTTCCTGTGTCTGTGTCCTGTTTCAGTGTAAAAATAAAACTAGGTGGCGTTTAGGTGGAGTACTGCAACAAGTATTGTTATTCTGCCTCAGAACACGCAACAGCTTCTCTAAATGTATTAAAAAGCAGTAATCATCAATCATAACTTATTGAAATTTAGATTTCAATAAGAAGGGCCTCTTCCTGGGTAAGACCAGTTAGCCTACAGAGCAAACAGGTCAACCAAGAGCACTGTCACTGGCCCTCCACTCTTCCCTGACCCACCTACACCATAGTGAGATAGCTATGTGAGGATGCTATTTATTGATTATAGCTCTGCCTTCAACACCATTTCTCTCCACAAACTCACCACCAAGCTGATTCAATTCAATTTTATTTACATAGCGCCAAATCACAACAAACTGGTGTCTCAGTCGACAGCGCACCTGAGCAGCTGGGTCCTGGACCTCCTCACCAGCAGACCACAGACTGTGCACATGGAGGGGGAGGGTCTTGTCCACCATCACCCTGAACACTGGCGCACCACAGGGCTGTGTGCTGAGTTACCTTAACATAATGTATTGTAATGCGTTGTGTTGATAACTTTTGCTGACACCTGCCCACATTTCAAATGTATTCATGAATACACATTATTCCAAAGGGTTGACTTCTATCATCCTGAATACATCCCGGCATTTGTATTTCAATTCAATTCAATTCAATTTTATTTATATAGCGCCAAATCACAACAAACAGTCGCCTCAAGGCGCTTTGTATTATGGGTAAAGACCCTACAATAACACAATTTTGCCAGTATATCCTCATCCTCATTGTTTTGCTTCACCAACATGTGCTGGAACCCAAAGAAACCCAACCTTTACACCCCTACTACACAACCTTTGCAGACTATAATATATTTCACATACAACATCTAATCTTCACAAATTCCCAGATCTAATACTCATTAGAGCTCTGCCATTGTAAACCCAGCATTATGGCCACCAACTCTACTGTGTATACTGATAGATAATCTGTTGCTCTCTTCTTAATTGTAACTCCAAGTCATGGAATGAAGACTCCCACACCGGTGTACCCAGGCCCCAGATCTTTTGACCCACTGACTGCCTAGCTCCCCCCCCCAAGTTCAGCCTGACAAACAATGCAGAAGATTGTTGATCTTCTTGCATTTTTAAAAAAAATTTCTGAATGGGGTCTCCAAGTGAGCTTTTCATCAAACAGAGTTCGTAGAAATCTAACTGCATTAACCCGTTCAAGTGTTTGGCCATATAGTTGTAAGACAGTGGCTTATGCCGCTTAGAGTCTTAGCCACTTAAAGTTTGAATCTCCATGCATCTGACCATTGCTCTACTGCACTTATTGCTGTCTGCATTTTCTGTTGTATATAGGTGAGATTCCGGCCCCTGATCCAGAGTGTCTGCATACAGATATTTGCCTATTCCTTGTTCTAGATTTTCAAAAATGTCATTATATTAAATAACAATCCTTTTATGGCTGAAAATCGTTGTAGTTTAAGTAGTTTACTAAGCAAATGAATGAATAATAAGCAATATAGTACAAAATTCTCCATAATATCACAAGGACTGTGCAAACTCAGTGCTGAGTACTTTGGGAAATATCGAGACGGAAACCAATGGCGACAGTACCTACAAAAACTACTACTCCCAGCATTCCGCGCGGCTTCCCTTCGCGCTTACCGTAGTTAACGCTTGTGAAGAGGCACTTTTTCTAATGACTTTGTAAACCCTTTGTGGTTTTGTTTCGCTATGTGACTTCTGTTTCTGCTAGTTCTTGAGAAGGTAAGTGGAGAGCTTCTGTGTCACTTAGAGACAAAGCGAGCACGGTCCTCCTCCTGGGTGACCTTCTGCTGAACATGCTACATCGAATGCTAGTTGTCTGTGTTTCAGTCTCCATGGCAACGCATGTAGCGTTTTTTCTTGAATGGGTGTTCTGGAACGTAATTTCATTGTGTACATTGTGTACAATGACTGAATAAAAGGATTGATTGATTGGTTGATTGATTGATACGGGGACTGTAACTGAGAAAAAAATAACGCGTTTTTAGAGTTGTGTAAATGCTAAATTATCTAACTCATTCCAAATTATTGAATAATATTGATTCATTTGCCTTTTTAAAAGAGGAGGATATGGGAAAATAGTTTACACACATAAGACAAAACTCCCTCCAAACCGAACTATATGAACTGTTTCATTAATGTATCGATCTTAATGTTACAAAACAGTGACTGCAATTGCTTTGGCTGAGAGACCAAAAATTAGAAAAAAAAGGTTTACAATCTGATGTGACAACCCCCCCCCCAAAAAAAAAAACAAACAAACAAAAAAACCCATAAAATCCTCAGCAGTCATTTGGAATTTTTTGTTATTATTCAGTATCAGTGAGTTTCTGATGCAGTGGCTAAACTGTTTCCACCTCATGCTGTCTTCCAGGTGCAATGAACGACTACGAGGTGATCCGACAGATTGGGCAGGGTGCGTTTGGAAAAGCCTTCCTGGTCAGAGACAAAGGGGGAGGCGAAAACAAGCCCTGTGTGGTCAAAGAGATCAGCCTCAGGAAGGTACAGCAGCATTGCTCAGTTTCACCACCTGCAGTGCTGCCTGGGAGGCTGTACCACTCTTTATAACTTACACATGCATCCAAGCAATGCTTGATGAGTCTCAGCTTTTGCAATGGATGCTTCAAAATAGCACTGAAGCACAAATGAAACTTTATTATCTGATATAAAGGTGCTGGTATCTTTATATCAGATAGTTATTTGTAGTGGAATGAGGTTGGGGAAACAATTGTATTCTGCAATCTGTAATAGAGATCTTGAATAAGCTGTCTTTCTTCCTGTTGAATATCTATATTTTTTCATATATCATTGCAACCCTTGAGACATTTCACATCTTTTAGCTATAACTGGCATTGTTGTGACAGTTTTTTGCTGCAGGCAGAGGAAGAAACAGAAAGAAACTCCTTAGAAGAGTAACTTAAATAAAAGTACAATATTAGGATTCAAAATATACTTAAAAGCACTTATGCTAATGAGTTAGTTGCAACCCTAATGTTTCCACTATTAATGTGAATGAGCAAAGTAATTAACATTATCAGAGAAATGGAGGTGGAGTAAAATTCCAGCATCCCTCAGTATCTTCAGTGTTCTGACTGAGGGAAGGAGGTTTTATGGTCCATTGGCCCCTCAATGCGGCAAAGTTGTCCTACACCCTTAGCAAAAACCAGTCCCAACACATAACGTTTGCACCTCCGTGGTTGACTGGAGGAATGGTGTTCTCAGAGTCATACTCAGCATTTCTCTTCCTCCAAACACGGCGGGTCAAGGTGATGCCAAAGAGCTCGATTTTGGTTTCATCTGACCACAGCACTTTCTCCCAAGCCTTCTCTGAATCATTTAGGACTTCAATCCATTACAGTGCAGTGTGTTACCAATGGTATTCTTGGTGACTGTGCTCCCAACTGCCTTCAGCTCATTAACAAGTTCCTCATGTGTAGTTTTGGGCTGATTTCTCATGATCATCCTCACCCCATGAGGCAAAATCTTGCATGGAGCTCCAGACTGAGGGCAGTTGATGGTCATTTTATATTTCTTCCACACCAATAGTTGTGACCTTCTCACCAAGCTTCTTGCTGATGGTCTTGCAGCCCATTCCAGCCTTGTGCGGGTCTGCAGTGTTGTCTGTGGTGGTGAAGAGATTGGAATGGAAGAATTTTTTTCTGTGCTTTATACACATAAGTTGAGATCAGGAGTATCTGTAACTGATTAATAATCAGTCTGTGAGGGCCAGAAATCTGGCAGAGTTGTTGGGAATCAAATACTTAATTCACTCAATGACATGCAAATCATTTTATAACTTTTATGTAATGTGTTTTTCTGAATCTTTCATTGATATTCTGTCTCTCTTTCCTTAAAAAAAAAAAAAGAACAAACGTAAAAATTAGAGTGTGTTCATTTCTTTGCAAGTGAGCAAAATTACAAATTCAGAAGGGGGTCAAATAATGATTTCTCCCACTGTATTTAGCTACAAAAACTGGCACCAACTATTAATTATCTAGAACCAGCTTTGTTGCTCCTATTATTCTTGTGTGTTTTACTGCTCAGATGTCAGCAAGGGAAAGGGAAGCATCCAAGAAAGAGGTGACGTTGCTGTCAAAGATGAAACACCCAAACATTGTCACCTTCATCAGGTCCTTTCAAGGTGTGTGTGTGTGTGTGTGTGTGTGTGTGTGTGTGTGTGTGTGTGTGTGTGTGTGTGTGTGTGTGTGTGTGTAGAAGAGCCCCAGTGGAGAAAATGTCATTTATCAGTTTTTGTCATTGTTACAATGTTTTCTGGATGTGTGTGTGTATAGAGGAGGGCAGCCTGTATATAGTGATGGAGTATTGTGAAGGAGGAGATCTGATGAAGAAAATCAACATGCAGAGAGGAGTTTCTTTCACTGAAGAGCAGGTATACATCACTCTCACCTCGGCTTCCTGAAGACTGACCGGGTTTTCCTCACAGTGCAGTGGTAGTTTTGCACTAAAATGCATTCACACAAACAATTAAGGACACACACAGTAGTGGATTGGAGTGTCTTCAGAGAACTGTACAACATCAGTAACAACAGTACAAACATTTCTGTGGGGGTTTTCTTTTATGTTCTTCATTGGGTGGAAAATGGCTCTCTATGAATATGAAAATGCTACAGTAATAAAACAGAGCTGCGTGTTTCTCAGATTGTGGACTGGTTTGTTCAGATCTGTCTGGGCCTCAAACACATCCATGACCGGAAGATTCTCCACAGAGACATCAAAGCTCAGGTATTCTACCCACTTTACTACTGCACACAGTCACATATAAAATCCATTCACACCAATGCATTCACAAATACACCTTTAGCTGAAGCGCTGAACTCGACTGATTTCTTCTGATGCACACTCATATCAGTGGCTCTAATTCAGGGCTGCAGCTAACAATTAATTTCATCATTTATTACAATGAACAGGTTGACCTTCCAGCCAAGAAAATCTCAGAAAATAGTGAAAAATACCTTTATAGTGTTATTTTATAGGTTTGATAAATACAGGTTCAGGTCTCTGAGCTGCTGAAAAGTTTAAGAGGTGTTTAAACTTAACTGACATATTATGGCTCAGAAACTGTCCAAAAGAAAGTAGTTAGTTATGAAAATCAACAGTTGCCTTAGAGAGTTCAGTTCAATTCAATTAAATTCATGTAGTGCCAAATCACAACAGTTGCCTCAAGTTGCTTTATATTGTAAGGTAAAGACCCTACAATAATCACAGAGGAAACCCAAACAATCAAAACGACCCTATGAGCAAGCACTTGGTGACAGTGGGAAGGAAAAACTCTCTTAACAGGAAGAAACCTCCAGCAGAACCAGGCTCAGGGAGGGGCAGTCAGACAGGACAAAAGAGAGCCAGAGATTAATAATAACTAATGATTGTGTGTTTATAAACACAGAGAGAGTGAAGAGAGGTGAATGAAGAAGACCCCCCCCCCAGCAGCCTAGGCCTGTTGCAGCGTAATTAAGGAAGGGTTCAGGATCACCCGATCCAGCCATAACTATGAGCTTGATCAAAGAGGAAAGTTTTAAATCTAATCACGAGTAGTGCATACAACACTGTGTAGATTTCAGGCTGGTAAATTAAAGATGCCTTCTTAAATGTACCATGAATAGTTTTTGTTTATTCGATAACTTCATAAAAATGTGGAGCAAAGAGAATTACATTAAGCTACTTCATTATTTGCTGTGGACACCCTCAGTCTTTTAAAACGACACTACTCACCATTTATACTCATGCACAGTTCTTGGCACCCTGCAGGGTACCTCTGTTCTCTCTTCTTGGACTGGTTTGGTTATGAGCAAGTTTTAGACTAGGATTCAGACTTGTTCTTAGGCCTTGCTTGTCCACTACATTATTTATAGTTTTAAACTGTTTGGTGATTAAAACTTTCCTACACATGGCACACAGCAGGGCGCCTTGTGTAGTAGTATAGTCTAATTTCAAATAATAGCCTTGAGACCCTGATTATGCAAGCGTTCACCTCCATATTTACAGTTTAAGTTTGAAGTGAATTGTATGTAGATATAAAATGCATAAGATCCCTTATTTTGTATCTTTTTGTTCATGTGCTGATTAACTTAAATTTTACTGTCATTTAAAAAGACGAGGCTTGTGACCACAGCCACCTTTCAGACCTAAACTGAGCGACAATCATCACTTGAACTGAGCTTTGTAATGCAACATTTACATTGTCTCTTTGAACAGTTACATGGTAAACTTTATCTGCAGACACTGAAGCTGAGCTTTGTAACTGTCCAGTATTATCATTATGCAGTAATGTAAACAGTTCTGAGATCAGCTTTGCTCTGAACAAAGACCTTGCTGTATGCCAACTCCAAGAATATCTCAAAACAACTGAGCACAGACCGTTCGCAGCCATCACTATCTTTCATCAGTCATATCCGTTTACACACACACACACACACACACGAAATGTTAGTGCCTTCCTTGTTGAACACAGACATCCTTTCATTCTTGCTCTCCCTCTGGTCTAGAATATCTTCCTAACCAGCGGTGGGATGAAAGCAAAGCTGGGGGACTTTGGAATTGCAAGAATGTTGAATAAGTAAGTCACTGTCATCTTCACACTAGTACACGCACAGACACACAGTGCAGCTGTGTTTTGCTGCGCACGCTGTAACACATGGAGGACTTCCAAACAACTGATTATCATTCCACAAACTATCGTCCCGGACATGTAAACACATGGTTGTGGAACAAATGGTCAGTCTGTAGTTTTTGGCTGCTGCAGGCAAACTCAGAGGATGATAAAAACACATCTGTGTCCTGCAAATAACACTCCTGTGTGTGCAGTCATTTTTAGACATGACTGAAAATAGAAACATGGCCAAAATGTCTCAGCAGTTATTGAATGTGTGATAACCATTTGCGCAGAAAGTCATGGTACCCAGAGGAGGAGCCTTAATGGCATACAATAATGTTTGACTATTTTCCACTGGCGCCACCAGCAGGTCAAAGCTTTGATTTATCCTTTGCAGGAGGTCAGCCAGCTTCTACTGGTAGGACTGACATTCAGTTATGATCAGTTCCACTTCAGGGTCAACATTTGGTGCTTATTTGTGTAGCATCACCCACCAACTGCTGGATATACAAATTGATCTTTGATTATTCTTTAGCAGTAGAAGAAGAGCATCAGTTTTTACTTATCCTATTTCAACCTCTACTTTATGTAGTAGCACAAAGCGTTTAGAAATTCATGGTTTCCATATTTTACAGACCTTCGTGATCCTCAGAACTTTAATCTAATGTTATGTTGAGATGAAATTTGTTTGTTGAGTTTAAATGATTTACATTAACTTTAGTTCAGACGGTCTGAAATCTGGCACAAATACTTGTTGGGTAAGGCTCTCCAAAACAGGGGAGACAAATTTTTGATTATTAATTTTTTTGATGTTTAATGAATTTTCAAAATCTTTAATACTATACACTGATGTTTAATGTCAGTGTCGCTACTCCTTCCTTATTTATTGGCAAATTCTTCTGAAACTCAGAATGAGTATTCATTGGGCACAGGACTGCAGAATGTTGCAGACAGAGTCTCTCTCTTTTTTCTTTTCACTTTTCACTTTTTAAAATATATTTGACATTTGTAAAATTAAAAAGGATCCGTTCAATGATGGTTGAGCTATAGCCAAATTAGTTTCAGTTCCAATATATTACATATTGTAAAAATAAAACATTTGACAGCAGAGCTCTATAGGCCAACAGGTCTCTTGTTGTGGGATGAGCTAGTCAGTTTCACTTTCTTTTTTCAAAGGAGGAAAAAAACCATAATGCTTTGCAATCAAGTTGCTCCTCAGATGACTGCTTGTTGGTGCCTGATGGTTGGTCTGAGTATTTCAGAAACTGCTGAGCTACTGGGATTCCCCCCACAGCCATCCAAAAAAAAGAAGATATTCAGTGAGCAGGTGAAAATGCCTTGAAAATAATGACCAGACAGCTTTGAGCTGACAGGAAGGCCAAAACAACTCAAATAATCAATCGTTACAACCAAAGTATGCAGAAGAGCATCTCTGAACACACTACATGTTGAACCTCAAAGTGGATAGGCTACTGCAACAAAAGACCACACCAGGAGCCACTCCTGTCAAGTAAAAACAGGAAACTGAGGGTGCAGTTTGCAAGCCTGTTTCTGATGATTCTTGATTTCTGCTGCCGCATTTGGATGGTAGGGACAGAACTCGGCATAAATAACATAACATGGATCCATCCATCCTTATTAATATTTTGAGGATAAAGCACTTTGATGTGACTGTTGTGAACTGGCACTACAAAATAAAACTGAAACGTACGTGCTAACGTTTCTGATGTTCCAACATTTGTTCTGAATGACTTTTCTCCTACATCGATCACGCCTCACAGTTTGAGAACAGTTTCAACTCTTCTGGGAAGGCTTTCCACAAGGTTTTTAGGAGTGTTTATGGGAGTTTTGAACCGTTCTTTCAGAAGCACATTTGTGAGGTCAGACACTGATGGACGAGAAGGCCTGGTTCACAGTCTCCGCTCTAATTCTTCCCAAAGGTGTCCTGTTGGGCTGAGGTCAGAACTCTGTGCAGGCCAGTCAAGTTCTTCCACACCAAACTTGCTCATCCATGTCTTTATGTACCTGCTTTGTGCACTGGTGTGCAGTTGGAAACAGGAAGGGGCCATCCCCAAACTGTTCCCACAAAGTTGGGAGCATGAAATTGTCCAAAATGTCTCGGTATGCTGAAGCATTAAGAGTTTCTTTCACTGGAACTAAGGGGCTGAGCCCAACTACTGAAAAACACTCTCCTACCATAATGACTGGAACACCTGAATTTAATTATCTGGATGGGTGAGTGAAAACTTCTGGCAATATAGTGTAATTGTTCTTTCAAATATAGGGAGAAAAAAACATGGCACTGCTGGCATTAGACCACTGATAATAAAGTATGTGTTCTTTGATCCCATACATAAAATTGTATTCACAGTTAATTTCCTTAAACATTCTTTAAATGCTGACTGTGTTGTTTTTGTACACTGTGCAGTACCATGGAACTGGCCAGGACTTGTGTTGGGACACCGTACTACCTGTCCCCAGAGATCTGTGAGAGTCGACCCTATAATAACAAGACGTACGTATGTGTGGTTGTTACTCTTTGCGTTATTCAGTTACCTACGCAACCAGTAAGGTCAATAATATAATTTCTTTTTGCAGATTTCTTTCATTCCATCATAAGCTACAGTAGATTGTTGTGAACACAATTTAATGGTTTGCAAAAAACAAAAGTTAGACAAATCATCTAAGGAGGTTCACGAAAATCAAGAGTGAAGCAGACATGATAAAACCGTTTCTTTTAGCTTGCGTATAAGATGTGTACCTTTGTAGCTGACCAGTGTGGTGCAGAAGCTCCAGTTGTGTACGGTTCAGTCCTGAAGCAATCTGTGTTGTGTTCCCCTTCTGCCCTAAGTCAATCCACCTGTTTCCCACAAAATCAGTCCCCAATGATGATAATAATAGTGCATGGTTCTGTAATCATCCAGTCATGATCTGCTCGGGGTGCAGCACTTTCACTCCGATGGTTGTTAACTTCAACATGTTCAAACACATGCAGAGACACACATACAAGCCTGCTAAAGCAAACTCACACATGCAACATTGCAAGCTAAAGATTCATCCTGCTTCCTTTTTTTCTGTTTTTGCTGCGCTCTTCTCATCTAATTTTGATCCAGTTGAGGTCAGAATTGCTTCCTCTTTCCCACATTCACTCACAAACAGGTTTCATTGTGAAATCCCTGCTGACAGGAACTTACTCCAAACTTCTCTGCTCTTGGGCAGCCCTTTCAGAAAGACACAGAAATGCTTTTAATTTCTCAACATTTTTAAAAGTTCCTAACAAAGTGCAAGAGGACAAACACACACACGTGTACTTTTCTTTTACTTTTACTGTTTGTAGCTGTGGCTTTGTTTCTAATGTTTTATGACTTGAGCTCAAAGGGAAAGGATAATTATTAAATCCTGCCTCTGCATCATGTTTCACAAAGAAATATTTCAAGTTAATGAAGGCGAAGTGTATCAGAAACAATCATTTAAATACTGAAGTAAAAAACAAAACCAAAACACTGAGGCAGGACATTTGGAGGTGATGTAATAAAATCAGGGTGTCTCACTAGAAAGCTGATATGGTTAACGTGATGTCACATTTTATTTAAAATGTTTCCTTATAATACAAACCTGTGTGTGTGTGTGTGTGTGTGTCCTCTCTGCAGGGATATCTGGTCTTTGGGCTGCGTCCTGTATGAGCTCTGCACCCTAAAGCACCCAGTAAGCTGCACCGTGCCCTGCACATCAACAGCTGCTTCACTAACATTGTTTCAATGCTAACACTAATGCTAATTTAAAGGAGAAAGATGAATTGGAGCAAACTGGAAACACAGAATCTCCTTTGGTTTTCCAAAGTAGAGACATTTACACAGACATGTGAGTCTATGTCTATCCTGTGGGATGTTTGTGTGTGTACATGTCTTCTGCAGTTTCAGGCCAGCAGCTTGCGACAGGTTGTCAGTAAAATCTGCAGGGGGCACTACAGCCCAGTACCCAACCGCTACTCCTACGACCTCCGTCTGCTGGTCACCCAGCTCTTTAAGGTCAGACACACTCGTGACAATTCTGATTTTTTCATTTGGTCTGTACAGTCTGAGGATATGAGTTCAATAAACACATTTGCATAAGTGAGTTTGAACATGAAGCTGGACTTCTGACTCACGCTTGAACAGTAATGAGTCTCAGACTTGGATTAGTGGGGAGTAGAAGAACTGCTCCTTTGGGTTGAAAGGAGCCAGCTCAAGTGGTTTGGTCATGTGACCAGAATGTCGCCTTAAGTAATGGAAGGTACTCTGGGTGCTTCCTACAGGAAAGAGACTGCACGGGAGAGCCAGACTGTACTGGAGGGATTATCTATCCCTTTTTTCCTGAATAACACCTTTGGATCTCCCGGGAACAGCTGAGTTTTTACGTTAATTGTGCACACGCATGAACACCAAAACTTTTTTCTTTTTCCAGGTCAACCCACGGGACCGTCCCTCAGTCAACTCAGTCCTCCGACGTCCTTTTTTGGAGAAACACATAAGCAAACATCTGGATACTCAGGTATTGGTATTGGTTCACTGATTGATAGATCACCAAACGGTCAGCTGAGTAAAACGATATTATTCATGTCTGGAACATCATGTAGTTTAGGAATAATACTTAAACAAGAGGTCCACCACTATCACTTATTTTATATATATATATATATATATATATATATATATATATATATATATATATATATATATATATATATATATATATATATATATATATATATATATATATATATATATATATAATATGTGCATAAATACTTTTTTCAGTGCCTACTATATATTTATTATTTTATTATTTTAGTGCATCATTTTACATGTTTTTAAACTCCAGGAACTTAGTGGGGATTATGATCCCAAATTAGTTATTATTAACTTGGTTATAAAACTCAGTGATTATTGGCTACCATAAATGATTGCCTGAAGAAGTAGCAATGTGTGTTTTTGTGGTTTCCTGTGTTTGTGCAGGTGATGCAGGAGGAGTTCAGCCACATGGTGTTGCATAGAAACAAAGCGGCAGGGTCCCAACCAGCTAAAGCAAGAGCAGCAAACACACAAGGTCCAGCTGGAATTACAGTACAGTACAAAACTTTTGGAAAATAATGTCATGAATAGGTATAATTTATCAGTTTACTGATATAAGGGAAAGTTCTCTTTAGTATGCCCACATACACATTTTTTTAAATTACTTGGATGGGAACTTTTTCCCAACATATCTTTGGAAAACACGCCGCTTTCTTTTCTGCTGATTTAGGTTCTGTCAGCATGTTCTGTCTCTTCTGTTCCTAGACTGTGTCCACAATGTTGAGGTTAAGACGCTTTAGGGGCCGGACCATCTGTTGCTAGACTTTTTCTGTTGTGGTGCTGAAGATAGTTCACTATGACTTGGACTGTATGTTTGGGCCTGTTGTCATGGTGCAGAGCAAATTCAGGGGCTTCAGATGTCTCTCTGATGCCTTTGATGGATGAAAATGATTTAAAGTACATAAAACTACAGAACTTTATGTAATAGTGTGCATACACTAACATACCTGTAAGAAGAGCTCTAAGAGCGGTAATAGATAAATATCAGTAGTCATTCAGGGATAAGAGCAGCAAGAGAAGCTTTTAATAAATTAATTATAATAATTTCTGCTGAGGCTTCTCATCAATCGTTGAATTTATACTGTAGTGCCACCCAGTGGTAACTTACACACGCCAAATTCATCATCGACTGAAACTGCATGAATCTCTTCCCTCATATCACTCAGTATCCACTGGGGAAGAGCTGGAACCGGACTGCACTAAATGTAATCACCTCACATCTTGGTGCTCATTGTGTTTTGATCAGAGTGCAAATCACTGAGGGTGTGTTTATTTTCACTTGTTCCTTCACAACGGTTACCTAACTTATATGTCTCAACTCTTGCTCGTTTTTTCTTGCTTATGCTGTGTGCAATTTAATGTTTCAAAGAAAAAAGCAACAACAACAAAATAAACTGCTTATGCAAAAAACTGTAAAGAAGCCCTAAATATGTAAATCAAAGCACATTTACACCATATGTGAACAAACAAAAAGTGAACTTTTTCTGTGAAACAACCACCATCAGCAAACATCACAACATGTGACTCTATGGGCCTCTAACAGCCTACTTCTATCCTAACTCAAGATTCTTGTGTTTTCCAGGTAAGATACCGAAGGCTAGAGAAGCTGAGAGGCCTGGAGGTGCCAACAAGAGACTGCCTGCTAGACCAGATTGGAAAGCCCCTCTCAGAGGCTACACACCCACCCACTTCAAAGTAATAATAAGGGAATAATATTCACTGTTATAAGGTTACTGCCATAAAAAAAGTACCTTGGTGTCTTACAGTATTAGTTACTGACAAAAGTAACTCACCAGCATACTTCCATTGCCAAATATGAACACAGGAAGCTACTGCCTTTGTGAATGTATATTTTTGCTTATATTTTGGAAGAATAGATATTAAGTGAATTTATATAGTTTTCATTTTAATGTTCCATTACATGTGTTACTGGCCCTGTCATATGCCTGCTTTTTTCTGGTTAGCAATAACAACTCAACAGTGACAGAGCTGCGGCTCAGTCAGTGCAATAAGCAGAGGATACACACCGATCAGCTAACATTATGACCACTGAGTGATGACGTGAATAACACAGATTGTCTCTTCATTATGGCAGCTGTCAGTGTGTGGGATATATCAGGGAGGAGGTGAACATTTTGTCCCAAAGTGATGTTAGAAGCAGGAAAAATGGGCAGCGTAAAGATCTGAGTGATTTTAAAAGGACCAAACTGATGCTAGACAACTGGGTGAGAGCATCTCCAAAAACTGCAGCTCTTGTGGGGTGTTCACAGTCTGCAGTCAGATCTGTCAAAAGTGGTCCAAGGAAGGAACAGTGGTGAACCAGAGACAGGGTCATAGGTGACCAAGGCTCACTGATGCACGTGGGGAGCAAAGACTGGCCCATCTGGTCTGGTCCAACAGATGAGCTACTGTAGTTCAAACTGCTGAAAAAAACAGTCATGCTGGTTCTGATAGAAAGGTGTCAGAATACACAGTGCATCTTTGTTCTGTATGGGGCTGCAGAGCAGTCAGGGTGCTCATGCTAACCCGCCATCTGCTGAAAGCACCTACAATGGACACGTGAGCATCAGAGCTGGACCACAGAGTAATGGCGGAAGGTGGCAGTGTCTGATAAATCATGTTTTCTTTTACATCACATGGATGGTCGGGTGTGTGTGTCACATTACCAGGATGCACTATGGGAAGAAGTAAGCTGGCATAAGCAGTGTGATGCTTTGGGCAATGTTCTGCTGGGAAACCTTGGGTCCTGCCATCCATGTGGATGTTACTTTGACACATACCACCTACCTAAGCATTGTTGCAGACCATCTACACCCTTTCATGGAAATGGTATTCCCTGATGGCTGTGGCCTCTTTCAGCAGGATAATGCTCCCTGCCACAACGCAAAAATAATTCAGGATGATTTGAGGAGCACAAGTTTGAGGTGTTGAATTGACCTCCAAATTCCCCAGATCTCAATCCAATCAAGCACCTGTGGGATGTGCTGGACAAACAAGTCCAATCAATAGAGCCCCACCTCACAACTTGCAGGACTTAAAGGATCTATTGCTAACATCTTGGTGCAGATACCACAGCACACAACACCAACACAATACTAGTCAGGTGGTCACAATGTTACGCTTGATCGGTGTATGTGGGGTGTGTTTGAATACTTCCTTTGTTTCTCTTGTATTTCTGTTATGTTAATGCTGCATTTGTTTGTGATTACAGCCCTCTCACCATAGAGAAGGACAACTAGCAGCCAATAGAGAGTTTGCAGGGGTCCAAAGGTGTGTGAACATATGGTCAGAATAATATGCACACAAAATAACTTGTTTCTGCACCAGCTGCCTGTCCCAGCTTCATAGGGCAAGAGGCAGGGTACAGGACAGGACAGGCCACCAATCTGTCAAAGGGGTTAGACAGAGAGACAGACTCATTCACTCTCACATTCACACTTATGGTCAGTTTAGAAACACCAATTAACCGAACTCCATGCATGCCTTTGGACTTTGGGAGGAAGCCAAAGTACCTGGAGAGAACTCACGCAGACACAGGAGAACATGTAAACTCTAAACAGAAAGGGTCCAGACTGGATTCAAACCAAGGAGGCAACAGTGCTAACCACTGCACCAATGTGCTGCCCTGACATATTACACCTTGTCATTATTTATTTAAGAAATATTAAGCCACAATGCAGAACCAGTTTGTGGAAAACTAAGTTTAACCTTACTGCTTCATAAGAATTAAGAGGGTAAGTAGCAGCCAGGTGCTAGTAATCAAATACACGTGATTAACTGATCATCAGCAAGTGTGGACACCTCTATAAAAGCAGTTTTGGCAGTTTCTTGTTTGGCAATCTTTTGAGAAGTCAACATCCCAGCAAATTTACCCCAAGGTCAGACTGTTCAATACTCTGAGAAATAGTAAAAAAACCAAGAGCTACATCTCAGACTCAACAGGCCTCAGTTAGCATGTTAAATGTTAAAGTTCATGTGAGGCTTAACAAGTATGGCTTGTTTGAAAGGAGAAAGCCTCTTCTCTTTAAAAAGACTGCAGCAGCATGACTTAGGTTTAATCAGAAAAAAACCCACAAGATGTCTGGGACAATGTCCTTTGGACAGAAGAGAGAAACATGGAGATGTTTGGCCATAACGCACCACATTCGGGAAAAACCAAACTCCATATCAGCACAGACACCTCACATTGTACCAGCTGTCAAGCACAATGGTGATGGGTGATGATTTGGTCCTGTTTTGCAGTAGAAGGATCTGGGCACTTTGCAGTCATTGAGTTGACCGTGATCTTCTCTGTATACCAAAGTATTCTAGAGTCAGTTGTGAGGCCATCTGTCTGACAGCTAACCAGAAAGAACCACGTTGCACCGGCTCAGCCAAAGTCCAAACCTCCATCTCAGTGAGACACGAATGCCTGCAAACCTCACTGCATGTTGCAGTGCATAATTCTGACAGATGCATTTTTATGATACATTTCTTAGTTTTGGTTCATCATGTATATAATATGTAACACTGTAATGTATAAACTTATGATATAATTATAGGTTTAATGGTCAGCAGCCTGTCAGCCATTACCAGCACTACCATGCCCAGCTGGATGCTTTTCAGAGGAGGAACAAAGAGGATGTCCTCTCCTCTCCTCCTCCTCCTCCTCCTGCTCCTCAGGAAAGGCCAAAGGAGCAATGTGAAGACCAAACTGCTCCTCCTTCTGTGGAACCGTATCAGCTGTGAGTGACCAAACACCACTACACCTGTAACTAGTTACCGTCAGTTGCTACTTGTTAAATGGGATCAACTGCTGATGCATAATAATCTTTACATTAAACAGACATTGTGTGTTCACCCCTCACACATTCAGTTATTTGGTAAAATGCTCATCATTGTGGCAATTGATAAGGCTTTCAGCCAACAGTTTGCCTGATCAATGGTTTTGCTTTGCTCACTGGTGCGGGCATGCACTGCTCATTGTCACTGTCCTAATTCTAAAATCTTTTATTACAGTAACAAAAATTAGAACTTTTTAAAATCTTCTTGGTAACTGTGCTAATCCAGTAGAACCCTAAATTACAATTATCTGTGACATCTCTGTGACGCATGACAGATTCTGCCACAGCATGGGAGGCTTTGATAATGATCTTCAGAGCATTGCAAATGATGATGCTTAAAAAATAAGTAACAACATCTACTTATTGATTACCACTGACTGCCTAGCACCAGGGAATTGGCCCTCAAATCTAGACAAGCCCTCATCCAGATGATCTTAAATTTGGCACTGCATTTACACCAGCTCCAGTTTTAAAGTAGACCACTGTAACCATTGTTGGTTTTATAGTGTACAGAATTTATATTTATTAGAAGATGTATTTTCATAAACTGACAATAAGTTCTGACTTTAATGCTTCTTCAGTCTCAGTTATTCTCCTTGTGTCTGTCAGTGTGGCTGCTGCTCGACACGAATACCTGCAGAGGAGACGGGAAGCCAACCAGTACAAGCTGAGAGCAGAGAAACAGCTGGTAGGACCAAACTCTGCAGCTCCACACTCTGCTGCTTGAATGTGTACCCTTCTACTGGTGTATTAATATTTAAGCATTAGTGTAGTGTTGTTGTTAGCCCAAAGTGATGCCCTCACAGTGGCTGTTTTGTTGAACCAAGAGACCAACCAAAAACAGTCCTTAACGAGTGGTGCCAGGCACAACAAACCCCGCCCCCGGCAGACGTTTTAGCCGATTAGAATGTCTCACAGACCTGTTGCTCTCCAAACACTGAATCACAGAAATAATACATAGGTCCTATTATCCATTCACATAATTTTCCAAGGTTTAAAAAGCTGAACAAAAATAAATTTCTTTTATTTTAAAATTAAATCCAAGTAGCCTGCAAATCCAGAGTCTAGATTGATCAGTTTCACATTTAAATCAAATTGAAGCATGAAAAGATGCTTTCAGTGACTGAACAAAAATAACTGCTAAATAACTAAAACCTACAGCAGTCATATAAACATGATGCGAACATGAGTGTAAACCTCAGCGGTGATGTGCGATTATTTCATTTGAGCATATTTGACTAAAATTATAAGTTTGCTGTTAATATGTGCAGAATAATGCATGCAAAAAATACTTTTACCATAAGGAGGCAAACCAAGATTACTGGTTAACTTTGTAACATTAATATGATTGTCTGTCTGTTTCTGTACAGTAGAAATATGGTTCTGTTTTTAAAGCTTAACTCTGAGAAGCTCAGATATGGACATAAGTTAAAAAATGTTAAAATCCAACTTTAAAAAAATTATTTCATTATTATCTTATGTGTTTATTTATTTACTTACTTATATATTTTAAATATTAAATGTTTCTCCAAAGCTTTTCAAAGAAACTGATGTAATTAAAAGAATAACCTGAATTGTAGTGGAATACAAATACATCAAAACTGTACTCCTCTCACTAATGCGCAGTACACTTTATTATTTTATGTCTGACTGTACTGTAGAGATTAAAGTGGTATAATTCTCCTACCTTTTAGCCACTTTACCATTAACCTTTTACCTGTTCCTTTCTGATGGTCAGGGTCTACGTCCATGTACAGCTGAGCGCAACAGGAAGCCAGGGGGTCAAGAGCAGGAAGCGGGCAGACCTGAATACCAGGACACGCCCCAGGACAAGAAACAGGAGGGTCAGCAGGTGGGAACACAGACACAGCAGCCGTTACAGAGAGCAGCACCAGACAGTGACTGTCCAGTTATGTTTAGTATCTAAATGAAGCTCTACGGGAGTAAAGAAATGCAGAAAAACAGAATTTTCTCCAGTAGCTTTCAGAGTGTGTGTGGTTTTGTGTGTGTGCAGGAGTACCTGCGTCAGCTCGATCTCATTAGAGAGCAGTATCACCTGGAGATGAAACAGATGAGGATGAGAGCTGAAGCAGAGGTACATACGATGTGATCAAAGGGAAGCATATACAGTTAAAACCACTGAACTGTTGAACTTCTTTTAACACTTCATTTCAAAGTTTGAAACACCCCTCTGCAGTAAACACAGATAACTGAGCAACTCTCAGTCATTAGAGTAAAGCAGTAATATATTTCATCCTGTCATGGATCAGGCCAAGCCACAACACAAACGCGAGACCTTTGTGGTGGAGAAACCCAGGGACACAGAACCACCCGTCACCAGCAAAGAGCATCAGAAAGCAGCACCTGCACAGGTAAACACTGGCAAGAAATCAGTTCAGTCACAAACATTCTCTTCATAATGAGGATAATTCAGTAATTTAGAGCAGCTTCAGTTATATAACATTTGTAAGTTTCAGTTCAAGAACAGTAAAGACACTTTCAGAGGCCAAAAACCATTTAACCTCTCAATGCCGTGCAGTGCCCCTCTTTTACTCACATATGTAATGTGTTCTCTAGACAGGGAAGGAGGCAACCCTTTTTTTTTTTATTTAAACTGAGATCAGCAGCAGAGTTTCAGAGTCTGAGATTCAATAAATATGTGAAATAAGTCAGCTCTGCATTTGCTATCATGGACTTCAGGTTCTAACTGGATGCAGTGGATGATGGTCAGGTTAGGGTTGGTCTATCAGCCCATCACAGCAGCTGCAGCGCTAGCAAACATTTCTTCAGAGACCCTTTCATACCAAGGCTTTCTAACAGCAGGATATGAGACAGCAGGCCCGGTGCATGACTGCAGTTCAACTAGTTGAAATCACCTTTTTCAGGGAATTCTGATGTAGGTGATCATGCGTTTGACTTCTTTTCATTTCTATTCTATTAAATAAGTGATAGTTTTGACTGTGAAAAAGCGGCCCCTTTTTGGCTTAATAAAAAGTTGGAACAGGTAGGAATCCAGATCAATTCCTCCTACACAGTGTCATCTGTACTGTTACAGCTGAAAGTGAAAATCTGTTTCTTATTTTATTGTTGTTTGTCCTGTAGAACTATTTAAGATGTATCCCTGCCTGTCATTGTGTGGTTATTGGTTTGTAATAGTTCATGACAACAATGCAGGTATATGCTATGCAGACATAGCATATACCTCACAGCGAGAAGGTCCTGGGTTTGAATCCACCATCTGATTGAGACCTCTCTGTGTGGAGTTTGCATGTTCTTCCCGTGTCTGCGTGAGTTCTCTGTGGGTACTCCGTTTTCCTCCCGCAGTCCAAAGACAGGCAGTCACTGGGGTTAGGTTCACTGGTGATTCTAAATTGCCCACAGGTGTGAATGGTTGTCTGTCTCTCTGTGTTAGCCCTGCGACAGGCTGGCGACCTGTACAGGGTGTACCCTGCCTGTTTTCTCTGTCTGGTTTCTGCAGGATGTTGAAGCAGCTCTGAGGCAGATCAGAGAGGAGAACAGAGACCAGAGGAGAGCACTGGAGAGGAAACACAAAGACAAGGTAAGACTATACCAACAAAACATTCTGCAGAGTTTAAGTCTAGTAATTCTACCTGTCTGCCCACATTCAAACTATTTGAATACTGAAGATCCAGATTTATCAGCAACTTTTAATAACAGTTGTTAATGCATCTGAAAGTACATTTGTTAGGGGTCAGGCAAGAAGTCCTCATCATGTAGCACTGAAGACAAGACAAACTATGTAAGGACCAAGAGATGAGAAGTCAATGTGGATCAGTTGTATCTTTTGCTCTTTTTTTCATGTTGTTAACGTCTACAGAGGGGAATCATGTTTGAGATCCGATTAGATAATGAAGAGCTGAAGGAAGACACTGAAGAGGAGAAAGAGGAGCAAGGAGAAAAACAGGACGACCAGGTGAGAGATGGAAAACATAGTCGCACTGTATCTTTATCACTGAAACTCTTCTTCGATCTCTTTCTTTTCCATGCAGGAAGTGGATCCACTGAATCGAACTCTGTCCTTCCAGGAAGGGGAGCAGCTGAAGCTCAAGGATTGGCTACAGGTGAGGAGGGGGTGGAGCAACAGGACTCCTCAGACTTTGCTGAATGCACTTGCCAACATGAACGTCAACTCCGTCTACAACACAGCGGTCGAGGCCGGACCAGGTGCAGTACACCCGCAGAAAAACTGGGTGGTGACACCCAAAGATTTATCTGAATTACACAAATATAATTTTCACTTTTCTGAGTGTTAATGGTATGTTAGTCATTGTTGTAACCGAGGCACTATAATCGTGATCTTAAGGTGAGGAGGTGGCAGGTCGCCGGCAGTGGGATGACGGCCCCCCCAACAGCCTGCTGAAAGCTCTGGCTCAGGCTGAGCTCACATCATCAACTCTGGACACAGGTGAGACATCACACACTCACATCTAACTGATCCACATTGAACACAGCAGCAAATTTTAGCCACTGACACTACAGTCAGTCAGTCTGAGTTAGTGCAAAGGGTTCAATGTGCAGTTCTGAGTGGTCCTGGAGTGTCTTCACTGTGAAACAGATTTAGAGACAAAGGAGGATGGAACAGAGGAGGGGAAGGAGATTGAGCCAGACAAAAAGGAGAGGAGGGAGGGGGAAGAAGAGGAAGAGTCTGATGTGGAGATGGATGAAGAGCGTCTGGAGCCGAGGTCAGACGATGACGACACGTAAGTCAACACGTCCTTCATTCTAAGTTTACTGCATATTTTCCAAGGTGGAGTTACAGTTAACCATCAGTTTATCACTATAATCATGAAAATGATTACATGAAAGACAATGATACTGTCAGCTGTAACTTTGGACTCAGAAGTTCCAGAATAATTTAGAGAAAATATTCACCAAAAGTTCATGACAAGTACAGCCATCTTTAGTATTACATCTCAAAGGAACTTTAAGGCTTAAAGGAGCCAAAAATCAGAACAGAGATGAGTCGGTGGAGTCCATATATGTAGCTCTTCACTGAGTCCCCACCATCAATGTTTGGAGCAGAGACCCAAATATTTCTGGTTTTTACATGGAGTTTCAGAGGGAGGGGGAGAGATCTAGACATATACAAGCATGAGTGTATTACAGGCAGTAAAGTTACTTTTTACAGTGAGCAGTGATTTTTCAGTGTCACATGTTTTTAGTCACATTTCTCCACAGTTAATGCCTCTGCCTGTCTTCTCACTCACACACAAAAAAAGTCTGCAGCATCACAAATCTCACTGAACTGCATTAAACATTTTTTTTAGCTCTCAGATATTAAGTTTTCATTTTTTCCCCCTCTCTCATCAGGAACTTTGAGGAGTCAGAGGACGAGCTGAGAGAAGCGGTGGCAGACTCCATGAGGAACCTGTTTGTCATGGAGGAAACAAGCTCAGACGAAAAGGAGCAGGAAGAGCCGCCATTGGCCGATAGGATGGAGAAGGAGATGGATGGAGGTGCAGTGAGCTCTGCAGAGCCTCAACAGATTCAAGCAGAGGTATTGAAGCAGGATTGTTCAAGTTCTTTTCTTTCTCAGAGAAGATACCACAGCCTCAAATGAGCAGCATCAGGCTCCATGATGGCCCACAAACCTTAGTTTTTATTTTGTGAGAGTTGGACAATAAGATCAGAGTAACTGGAATGTGCCTCTACTTCTTATTTGCAGTTAAATATACTCTGAAGGTGTGATGCAATAAATAAATTAAAATTATCCTTTAACAGGATGCTCACAAAACGTCATTTAAATAAAGACACTGAGAAGCTTGCCGTCATTTCTGAATGAAAGGCTATTTTAACAGTGATGATTTAATTTCTACTTCTACAATCTGTGTTTAGTTGCTGTTGTGTGAGAGAGGAAGAGTATTAAAAGTGCTTTAAGGTGCTTTGGTTACTAAAATGGGAAAAGCACCAGCAAATTAATAAAGTTGAGCTTATTTGAAGTCAGAAAGGAAAGTTGGCAAAAATGGTCAGCTATACAACAGATTTGTTGTTTAGTGTTCTTGTGATCTGGCAGTACATAAAAAAAGATTGAGTTCATACCCGTTGATGTTTATCTGGAGCATGTTACATCTGCAGCATAAGTCACCATGGTGATGGACCGCAGTAAAAGGTGAACTACTTCAGGTTTAACTCTGGGTTTTCGGGGTTATGAAGATAGGACCTCTGATACATCCTTTAACAGAGGAGACTGCACTGTGTTTTTGCACCACAGGCTAGCAGCACACAACGCATCTGAAGTATTTCATGATTGCATTTATTATATTATTTTATTTAATTCCAGTTTCCAAGTAAAACAAACCCCAAACATCCTTTGTACATGGACAGACTTAAATAGCTCTAATGCCTCTTTAAAAATAAAGGTTAGTAAGTCTTTTACATATAATCGCATTTCCATGCCTGGACCTCATCACAAACAGGAATACAACAGCTAAAAAAAAAACAACCAAACAAAAAAAAACATTTAAATAAAGAATGCTTTGGCCATCACCTCAAACTGAACACGGTGGTTTTAAGTGCCGCTTGTGCACACAGAAAGCATTAAAAGAAATTCTTCAGACAAAAAATAAAACCAAAACATTTCCACCCTTCCCTTCATAGACATTTACCAGCACACTGCTGACGGCACACCATTGTAAAAATAAAATCAAAACTGTCAGTATTAACTCCACATATATCACTTCTACATGAGCAAACACACTGGAATGTAACTCTTAAAGCTCCCTGTAATATTAGCTTCTTTAAAAGAAAAACATTTGGGAAACACGAGCATTCCTGTGGGCGCACTGCAGAATCAGCTCAGTCTCCAGGACACAAGTGTGGCTTGGCTTAGCCCAACTACTGAAGGAATGGCTGAGCTCTACCAAAAGGGGAAAAAAGTACTTCAGAGCTGTTTGATTTACGTGTTTTATGAGCATATAGTTCAGTTCAGTTCTCACTGAGTGAGACCTGTTTTGATGTGCATTTTCAGTTTATGGATCACAGCAAGTTTTAGCACATGTGGGGTGAACCCGTTCCGTGGATAAGAACCAAAGTGAAACAGTAAAGATGTGTCCATTGTTGCACCTCCCAACAAAACCCCAGTGCCTGAATTGTTTCTGGAGCAACTGTCACAGACAATAAATAACTATAATAATGTGAGGTGTCTTGTAATCTCTTATTTAAGTCACATCGACACGTGAATCAGTTTGCTGATGAGCAGAGTGTGACTGCCAGGATTTTCCCACCATCATTCTTCCAGCTCTGCTGTCACTGACGACTTTCACATGCACAGTCCTGGATTTTCTGTTCTCGTTGTATTCATCCCACTTTTAGCTCTGGGTGTCCACCAGGAGTTTCTCGATAGCATTGAATGTTTTCTGAGAGATTTTTTTTTGTGAATGATCCACCATGTCACGCTTAAACCTGCAAGCTTAAGTTGTGTTAAACATACACACCATTACTGTTCAATCCTACATATCTGTGTAGCACTATTTGAAAGACCAATAATGTCCTGGTCCCTGGTGGACTCCTCACCTTGTCAGCTTTAACTCATCGCTCTAACTTACTCATCAGATACTCCATGGCAGCCAGGAAACAAAATTCAAACTCCTGGTCGGAGAATCGTTCCACAGAGTCCCTAGCATTGTATCGTATTTCCAGTCGAGCAGATGGTGACATCGCCAGGATGGTTTCCATGGCAGCAGCGTAGCCGTCCTCGCTGTCAGCTAGGAAGCCCGTCTGTCCGCCTTCAAACGGCACCACGATGTCCAGCTTTGGGCCTCCAGACTTGTGAGCGAGAACGATGGCGCCTGCAGCCATACACTCCACCACACCTGGAGACAAGAGACAGAGAGTTAATATTCAAAAAGCTGAGCTGATACAGAAATTTATCTTTAGCTAAGTTCTGTGGAAAACTGAGCACTGTGATACAATCCAGCATGTACTGCTGCTTATAAAGGCACAATACTGTCCTCACCAATGCCAAAGTGTTCGTTCTGCATAGTGTGCAGCCCGATGGTGGCGTCCACCAGCTCTCTCTTCAGCTCCTCGAAGGGGATGTTGAGTTTGAATTCGACACGGTCAGAGATGCCAAGCTCCTGACAGAGCCCTCGCAGCATTAGGACCCTCTCCTCGTCCTCCTGGTTCCTGCATCCACCAATCAGCACCAGGCGCAGAGATTCCCTCCCCCCGAGGCAGTCTCCTTTCCTGTCCAGCAGTTTGTGAAATGCTCTGATCTGCAGCTGGTGATTCTTCTCTGGCCTGAACTGACCCACCGACACAATGGCGTGGCACTTCTTGCTCCTTGTCCAAGCTCCTCCCAGTCCTCCATGTCATCTTCGTCCTCCAGTGGGACGTCCAGGAAGGCCCTAACGTCACAGGGAGGGTAGACGACGCTGGTGCGGCTCGGAGCGCGCCACAGGGCAAGGATGTGTCCCAGCGTCCAGGTGGAGTTCACCATGATGACGTCGCTGCAGGAGCCAGCCAGGCCGGTACAGCAGAGCAAAGCAGCAGTAGTACACGACCTTCACTGCACTCAGCACAGGGTTTCTAGAGATGAAATCAGTGTTGTTGAATCTGAAATAAGGAGGAGGGAGAAAGATAAGTGTGCAATTTAAAAAAAAAGTTGACTAAACACACTGGACTTGGATTAGGCTATAATGCCCGAGATGTTTTCACAGCTCAATTAAATGGCTTGGAACAAGTGTAGTCTAAAGCTTCTGGCCACACTAACGCACAGTGGGGGGGGGGGCATTTTACAGTACAGCTGGGTGATTATTTTCCCCCATATCAGTAGATAGATATAATATAGACATATATAATATAATATAAAACCTTAATTGCTTTACTCAGCTGCTTAAAACCAACATTTTAACTGTGCTTACTGGCTCATGTCCTTTACAGTAGAGGAGGCTGTTTCATTTATGATATCATGTGCTTTTGTACAGTATGGTATGTTATAAAATGGGACTGTAAAGTCTGTCCCTGTGGGTGCATTGTGCAGGTACAAGGTCAACTGTATGGATGGCACTGCTTCAGATGGTAAAAATACTCTCTGCCTCCAGTGCTCCCCCTCAGCCTCCTAGCAGTAGAATCTTTAGATGGCACAAATGTCCTGGAAGTTCTATAACACATAGTTACAGGTCTCAGTAGATCTGAATGAGGTGCATGTGTGTCTTAGTGACTTTATTCACTATATAAATCCAAAAGCAAATTGCTAGGTAAATCACTTTCTGTGATTGGCTTTATTATGCACGAACTATAGTTTTCCATGATTTGCATCTATGGTATGAATTTGAGCATTCTAGGTCACATTGTTCGCTAGTTGTGTTCACAATATTTGACCCTAACCTTTACCTTGAGGTAAAGGTACCGAGATTCAAACTTGTCTGAGATGCAGAGCAGCTTTCAGTGAATAAAAAGTTTTACCAATAAAGGCAAACGTGTTATAATGACTGTCTCAGCTTTAGAGGTTATAAATACTTCAGTACAGTTTTGGGAGGATGAGATATTTTAATTAAAGAATGCAGATCGTGTCCGGAAAATGAAGCCATTATGAACGGATCTGGACTGGATGAGCTGGGAAATGACTGGAGCATGAACTGGATCTGGACTTTGTCCAGTCTGAATCTGTGATCCTGATCCGTTTGGATCCTCCTGCTGTACAGGTGGACTCGGACACGGTTTGCTGATCCATTATGATCACCCATTTAGGTGATTTTCAGTGGAAAATATGTTGAGATTCATACTCTGAATTTCAGACAGCAGAACTTTCAAAATGTTGATTTAAGTCACTATAAATCCATTAGTTCAGTTTTCAACTGTTAAGATCATTTCAGCCTCATTGTCACATCATCTCCAGGATCCAGACATTTTTCCATCAGTGAGCTTTTACAACACGACCAATGATCGATCACTGATCAGTGTGTTCTGTGTCTAAAGCTTCATCTAGATCAATGTGATGTAACAGTGATGCTACAGTAAATGTTTCAAAGGAACTGACTGACAGTCTGACAGCTGCACTCATAAATCCATGACATCGTCGCTGTCTCTTCTACAGCCTGTTCACGAGTGAACGACTGTAACGTACAGAAATAACAAACTAACGTCAACTGGGATTTCAGTGCTGTATAAATAAATGTCTGCAGAGGCATTTGCTCCTCTGATGCTCTGACAGCCACTTTATGAATGGGAAAATGAATCAGAGTGTCAGACAGGTGGTTCAGGTGCAGCAGGAGGGGAGGAGTCAGAGAGACACTCAGAGTTTGTTGGATAAAACCTGTTACCATTAACTGACTTCCCCTGATTTTAGGGTTAACAAGCCCAGAGTTTTTAGCTGAACCCAATTTCCGAATAGGGCCCTGGAATCACCATTAAAGCCTGTACTGGGAAACAGCTGGAGGAGTCCTTCCTCAAACCACCTGATCAAAAAGCTCCAACAATAAGAAAGAGCGAACTTTGTAGCTGCTCCATCCACCGCTGTTAGTTTTACACAGCAAAAAATCTGCAGTAAAGCTACAGAAGTTAAAATATGCAGATGACCTGTTAACTTAGTCTGACACCATGTTTTTAAAAAAAAAAATAAGAAATCAGGCAGCTGCTGAAGACTGACTGTCCTGCTTTCTGATACCTGCAGCAAGCAGGCGCGAGTCTAAAGGGGGCACAGGTGTACTAGACCATATTTTTTCAAAGGTTTAGTAAAAAAATTACAGATTTAGATTCATGTAAACAAATTTTAAATTGTATTAATATTTTCAAATTTAAAAAAAAAAGTTTTTCTCCTCACAGGCCAGTAAAAATATACATGGGTCAGTAAAACTGAGCCACTGACCCAGTGCTTGTTATTTGTATGCTGCTGCTGTTGGTTTATACAGAGCTGCTCTGAACAAAGTGCCCCTCTCAGGATTTGTTAAACTGTTTGTATTGTGCTGCTTCTTTGTGAGGACAAGTTTTGACCTTGGGATACAATTATGTCACTGATTACCCAGAAGTGCGCGTTTGAGTTTTACCTCGCGTTCCTCTCTCTGACAACAGACAGCATGTCGGTGCTGACGGTGGGGTAGTGAACGTAGCTTGCCACTTTACAGCCTCCCAGGTAGCGGAAGATTGGCAAAGTGAAGGCGTAACCCATCGAGTCCACAAAAAGGTCTGGAATGAAGGCTGTCAGTGCCTCCCACCCTAAAACACAAATGCAAAGCATCACTTCAACTGACAACGCCTGTTGATGTCATAAAAGACTGAATAAAGTAAAATTCAACATCTGTGATCATGGCAGAATTAAACATTTTGCCATTATATTTATGAACACTTGAGTTTCAGCCTGGCCCTTACCCAGGAACATGGAGCCGACGCTCTGGCCCAGCAGGGTGAAGTGAGGATAAGAGCTGGCCTCCACTAGCACACGGTGACGCAGGAAGATGAAGGTGACGGGTCGAGGCAGCGTGATGCTGAATCGCTGCTGGGCTCCCTCCAGAATCTGCTCACCGGTCACTCCCTGGTCACCCGTGTAAACCACAAAGGAGACACTGGGGTATCTAGGATGAGGGCGGAAAACTCTACATCAGTGTTTAAATTTAGCATTTATTATTAAAGTGAACTGTGTTTATCTCTGAGGTCTGAGGGGTGGTTTGAGTTGCCCTGTTTGTTAGAAGGCAAAGAACCTGATCTAAATGGCCTCAGCAGAGGGACTGTGAGTCATGGACACAAAGATAGAGGCAATTTAAAGAGCTGGAAGAGAAGCGACTCCTCTATAGCCTACAAACAGCTGACAAATCACTGCATACACACAAATTGTCTTTAAGAAGAAGAAAAACAACAAAAGGGGAGAAATAATTTCACTTCCACATAAAATTATTTATAAAAGTACATATCTTACCGTTGCATCAGGGCCCTCAGGGAGCACCAAAGGACCCGCTCCCCGCCTCCTCCGGCGTTACAGTAAGGGTGGAAAAAAGCCACCGCCGGGCCGCCATCCTGAGCCCGGCGGGCCTTGCGGCGGCCCTGCAGCCACATGCGGAGCCCCAGCAGGAGCAGCAATAGGGCGAGGGTCAGGATCAGGCTCAGGTAGAGGCATGGCACCAACAGCGACCACAGGAGCCTGCAGAGGGGAGGGGGACAAAGAGGGCTGAGTGTGTGACACTGAAAACAAGCAGAAACAAGACGACCATTAATCTGTTCCTATCGTTACAACCGGAGAGACGACCGTAAATCTTTGATTACCGTCGATTACACAGACGATAAGACAGCTAGCTGCCAGTTAAGCTAGAGTTAGCTGTTCGCTCAACAGCACTAATTCTTTTAATCCACACTCCCCTGAAAAACATTTAATCACTGAAGTGCAACAAACGAGCGCCTGCTGAGACAACACCTACCTCATTAAATCACAGAAACACAGTGAAAAGTGGTGGTGGTGAGTGTCGTGGCCCATTTTGACAACACAACTCCTTGACACTGGCGGAAGTAACTGTCACCTGACCGAGCTGACTAGCCGCGATTGGTTTAGCCTTTGTTTATATACACGTCACCGACACGTGACTTTCCCGAGGAGGAGGAGGAGGAGTAGTAGGAGTAGTAGTAGTAGGAGTGGTAGTAGTCAGAGGAGTGAAAGTTGCAGAGGTAAAATAATTGAACTATTAAAGAGTGGGTGGTGATATGAAGTCTGAGTGTAAAGAAAGACCCACTTTCTGGGGAAGAAAAGAACAAGAAAAGAAGAAAGTCTGCCTTCTTCACACACCAAAAGACAAGACTTAAACATAAATAAAAATTTGAACAAAATTGGAAAACTGTAACAAAATTAAAGTATAGTAAATGTAGAAGAACAGCCAAATACAAACAAAGAATGCCAAATGTGCAAAAGGCATAAATTGAATATAAACAATAAAATACAGAGATATGAATAGCAAAAGATATGCAGTGTGCAAATTAGAATATAGACTAAGAATTAAATATTTTAAATAACTATATAAACAAAAACAACCCAGCTGAAAAAAGGCTAAATGTAGAAATGACAATAGCATGTGCATAAAATCATCCTCATAACTAACACCAATGTATTTAAGTACTTGATTATTGGACTATTTTACTTATTCACTTAAATCACTGACTGGAATGAGGTCAGTGACAAGGTTCAGCTGAATGACCCGAGTCAGCGTGCTAGCCTGTGAAAACAAATAATTTAATTTTTTAAAATTATTTTTTATTTTTTTAATTTTAATTTTAATTTCAATTTCTTAAATCTTTACTTCAAAAAATTATTTTCCCATTTTTTTTAGTTTAGTTTAAGTGTCTATACTTTAGAAAAAACTTCAACAAAAGTATGTCTCTTGCCTGATAAATAAGAAAAGTTATATACTGAGGATATAGTCAGGTGGTGGAAGGAATACTTCGAGGACCACCTTAATCCCAGTGACAGGTCTTTTGTAGAGGAAGCAGAGTCTGGGGACCAGGGGGAAGACTCGTCCATCACTGATGGTGAGGTCACTGAGGTAGTTAAACAACAGGACTGGGGTGGATGAGATTCACCCTGAGTTCCTGAAGGCTCTGGATGTTGTAGGACTGTTGTGGTTGACACAACTTTGCAACGTCACATGGAGATCTAGGGTAGTGCCTCTGGATTGGCAGACTGGGGTGGTGGTTCCCATCTTCAAGAAGGGGGACCGGAGGGTGTGCTCCAACTATTTGGGGAATCACACTCCTCAACCTCCCAAGAAGGTCTGGAAATGAGATTCAAGAGGAACAACGCAGTTTTTGTCCTGGTCGCGAAATGCTGGACCAGCTCTTCATCCTCTCAAGGACATTCAAGTGTGCGTGGGAGTTTGCCCATCCAGTCTACATTGTGGACTTGGAGAAGGCATAAAACTGCATCCCTCTGGGTATCCTGTGCGAGTTGCTGGGGGAGTATGGGGTGTCTGGCCCATTACAGGCTATTCGGTTCAACTGCAGTGAGAGCTTGGTCCACAGACCAAATCATGCTCGTTTCCTATGGGTGTTGGGCTCTGCCAGAGCTGCCCTTTGTCACAGATTCTGTTCATAACTTTTATGGACAGAATTTCTAGGCATAGCCAAGTGGCAGAAGACTTCTGCCCTGGTGGCTTCAGAATCTCATATGTGCTTTTTGTGGTTGATGTGGTCCTATTGCCTTCATCAGGTGGTGGCCTCCAGCTCGCACTGGAGTGGTTTGCAGCCAAGTGTGAAGTGATGGGTATGAGAATTAGCACCTCTGAGGCCATGGTCCTCAGCCAGAAAAGGGTAGCCTGCCCACACTCTACTTATCTTGGTGTCTTGCTTATGAGTGAGTGAAGAGGGGAGTGGGAGATTGACAGATGAATTGGTGCCACGGCTGCAGTGATGCAGATGGTGTACACACACACACACACACACATATATAATTATCAGAGAAAGTTATATGCATTATTTTGGTGCCTATCAGTTTCCCAATATATTGCTGTGTGTGTGAATGTGTGAATAGAGAGGTGCTTTATGAAGTTCAGTCTGTTTACTTGTATTAATTTAAAGGGCAGATCTGTCACATCTAATATGGGAGACTTGCTGACATATTGCAACCATGGGCCAACCCACTCAATGTGGTGTCTGTGAATGTATGTTTGTGGTTTCACTACCAGTGGGAGAGTAGTCAGTGAGTATTTGCAGATAAGTTGTTAACTCCCATGCAAACTTCAGGCAATTTCAGCAGTTTGCTAGTGAACAAAATCAATTCTAAGGAGACTTTTGGTGTAGCACCCTCTTTGTGACCCATTTCACCTAGCAACTTCCAGCAACCACTCACCAACCAGTCTCGTTTTCCCCTCATGACCAGTGGTTGCCAAATGGTCCCCAGTTGATCTCTAGGTCTGTGTGACTGGGCCTTAACCTCTTTCTATGAGAAGTTTGAATGTTCTCCCCATGTTGCTGGATTTTCCTTCAGGTGTTCCAGTTTTTCCCTCTTCTCAAAGACATGGACTTCAATTGTAAACTAAATCATCCACTTAATTAGGTTCTTAATTGGAAAATAAAACAAATCAGATGAATCTTAGCAAATAATGTGTTTGACGCTCTGGCAAACTTTGGTCTGGTTGAAGGTAAAGCAGTGAAAGGGGTTGCAGTAAATCTATTTCACCACTAGATGGAGGCAAACACAGATGAACATTCACTGTGTTTGTTTGGAGATTAAATTTAACAACAAATGTCTTACTGGATATTTGACACAAAGAAACGTTGAACCTGGTCGGCGGAGAAGTTTGACTCAGTGTAAAAATCAGAGGCAGCCATTCAGTGTTTTTAATTTTAGGCTCAAAATTAAAATGTAGATGTAGAAAGCAAGCACAACTCACAAGTCAGTTTGTCATGTAAAATATTAGAGTTGTCTTGACTCAAAGTTCCCGTCAGCATCTAACAGTATATTCAAGTCGAGGCAGTCAGTTCAGGTGATAATTTTATAAGGAAACATTGACTGGTTTCTTTTACTGATGTGTACTTCTATCATCTGACTGCCCTTTTCTCACTGTTCTGAACCAATGAATGTCACTGCCTCACTTCTCCTGCTCATACAGACACACTGTGAATGAATGCTGACTTTAGAGGCTCAAAAGTAAATGGACAAATGACTGTCAGTTAGATAGCCAGGTGAGCCCCATTCCCGCATCATTTCATGACAAATGAAGCAGATAAAAGATCGAGAGTTGCTTTCAAGTTTTGAACTTGTATTTGGTGTCTTTTTACTGGAACTTTGAACATGAGGTCCAAAGAGATGTTGAAGCAAATGAGGGCTGCCATCATTAGGCTGAAAAATCCAAAATAAACCTGTCAGAGAGATAGTGAAACTTTAGTATGACCAAACCAACATTTGGTACAGTCTTAAAGGGAATGTAGGAACAGGCCAGCTTTGCCAGGTGGCCTGTGAAAGAATGTATTACATCACTTATTAATGCTTTAAGTATTTCATAATTATCTTACATTATTATTGCAGAGCCAGAAAATTCACAATGTTCTCCCTTAGGTGCTGCATGATGTTACTGCAGAACTCCACATTGATGCTCCTAACTTGTTCTGCTTCCTTCAAGCTTGGGCACTGCAGGTCTCCTCACCAGTGATGCTCCTCCACCAAAACCGAGTCAGCTTGAAAAAGAAATTGACGATTAGGTCCTGCACAAGTTTGAAGCCCATGGTGAAGACACGAGTGCAGGCAGCCATGATGAAAGAGGTGAATTAGGAGTCAACTTTTAAGGGGAGATTTTAGATTTAAATCAGGTCTGGTTTTTGATCATTATAATCAGAGTTCTGAGGGAAATATTGTCTGTTTCACTGCACTGCCTCTGTCAGACACACAGTATATAGTTATAGTTGGCTAAACTAATTTATCTAACTAATTTTTCTAACTAATTTGCTTCATAATTAGTTTGTAACTCTGTGGGAAAATCCCAGTCTGAGGGTGCTGATGAGATAAGACAAAGGCTTTTAGTCAGACAAAGAAAGTCCATATTAGCTGATATTCAGAGATATAGCGTTAATTTTGCTCATCCTATAACTCTAATTCAACTAACTGGTAAGTGAAATAGTCTGGGAGCTCACACAGCAGCTGAATTATAAGAGGGGCAGACTATTACAGTATCCATGCAGCATCATGACATAAGTTGGTAGCACAAAGTACCCAAAAGTTAGTGCAGATAGAGTTTTTCCTTGTTTAAAGTGGGCCTTTGTTGGTTGATTGGTTGATATTACATGATACATATTACCTATTTTTTGACTATATGATCAACTAAAAACTATTATAATTGAGTGCATAATACAAGAATTAACAAGAAAAGGTTAAACAATCATTTAATTATTAGAATGCTGGTGATTTCCCGTTGGCTCTGACTAAAGTCTTGGGAATGCAAATGAACATCTATAGTTCAACAAAACAGCAAACTGCCTCATTCTTCTTCACCTTTAGTTAACAATTATCGGCATCTTCTCAGTTCAAGATAAACAGGAAGTAACACAAGCACTGTCATCTGACTCAGTGTGTTTCAGTGAGGTTCTTTGGGGTGAGTTAGCGGTGGTTTGCAGTGAAAAGCTTCAGTGAAAATATTTGGGTGCAGGGTGGAGCTGTGGGTGCAGGGCTGCCCTCGGGCCTGCGGTGGCAACTTCTTGTCTGATGGATCCCCTCAAACCTGCATCCCCAACATTCCGAGGTATCAAAGAACCTGCTGTCATGAAGCAGAGTGAAAGCATCGACAAAAGGCAGATCTGCCCTGTTTAAAGCCTTAATGCTCACATTTAAAAATACCAAATGCTTCCACACCACAGCGGTCATAAACAAATGTTTACAGTGACCCTCCTTTTAGTGCAGGAGCCCCTGCAGAAAATGCAAAAATGAATGAATAACGTAGGAGCTACAAATATGTGAAGCTAAAAATTTCACTGCAACATGCTGTTAACCCTTTTCAGCTGGTGGCCCTAAATCTCCAGTTTCCTCACTGTTTCTTTACTGCTCCACATAAATCTGATGCTTTTGCCTGGTCTTCACCTCATGCATAAATAAATGTGTATTAATAAATGTGAATCTGAATGTACCCTGTGGTTATGAACGAGCACAGGCATGGCTGGCATGTGACACTCTTTTTCACAGCTGCTATTTTGACACATCAAAGCAGGAAACAAACTCATCCATGCTATTTATTTCACTCACGTCTTTTCTGCTGTGAAAAGTTAAAATAAATAAAGGTATGCTGAGGAAGAGGAACAGCATATGCTCTGAGTTGGGACACAGATATTGTGCACCTTATTTCCTCTTTCTGTATTTACATGTCTACATTTAAAAGAGCAGCAGTGTAGACATGGCTGCAGGAAATAGAGTTACTACAACACAATTTAATATTGATCATCCATCACTTTTCTTTTTATTTTAAACAACAGCCAGTTGCTGAGCCGACATCATTATCATGTGCAGCACCAGTTTGTGTTGGATATCACGGACTCACCAGTTGACTTGAAATGATTCACTTCCTGCTGCACTAAATGATTCAGCAGGTTTGGTTTGAACTTTGACATTTCAGGTTTTTTCTCCTCCCCCAAAAAGGCGGGAGATTTGTGTGAAAGTGCTGTGTTACGCTTTCTCCTTTGTATGCACACATAAAAACATGGCAGCCTGGCTCTTAATTCAGCAACAGTAACTATATGAGGTTCTGCAGAATTCTCTTGGGATGCTCACTGTAAAACTGTGGTCACACAGGAAGTGATTAGTGGCAGCGTGTTGGCCAGTGAGGTCCCCCCCACGACCACACTGGTGACAACAAGTGGGCAGGTCCCAAGTTAAACTTTTTTCAGTTTTGTGGCATGTTAGTTAAGTTATCCAAAGACATGTTTAGTTGGAGGATGTCTAGTTCAAACATCTCACATCAAGTCAGAATCTGGCTTTGACTGCTGGTCACCTAAAACAAGATATTTAAGTAAGTCATTAGGATTGTAGGGAATTACATTGCACAAGAGGTTCTCAAAGCTTTTGCTTAAGTAAAATATTCCATAAATCCTTCAGTAAAAATATGGACTAAGTTGTTAATGGTTTATAAAGACATCCCACTATGGGCACAAATCACTTCTACATGGCACAACTGCTCTGAAGTGACCCATAGAAACAACGAGGATCAACCAGTTACAATCAGATGCCAAACCACATATTCAGGGATTATACAGTCGACAGGCTAAAGAAGCTAAATGCAGCATGTGCGTCTACTGTAGTATTTTTATGGATGCAACATATTTTTCAAAATAGGGAATTATTCTTATCAGTCCCATAAAAACTACTTACATCACTTACATGAAGCATCTGCATTCTTTTTTGGTCACAGCTATAGTGTTTATACAAAATAATGTCCACAGTGAATTCAAGTTAAACTTAAACAGCCGGTTTCCCAGTCATGGATTAAGCATGGTCCTAGATTAATATGAAAAATTAAATGAAGACCACAGTAGGAAAAAGTATTTAGTCCAGAATTAGACATAAACTGGGCCAAAAACTCTAACACCAGCCTACTAATTTGAGGCACAAGGACAAAAGATCAATACTGCATTTATTTCTTCTTTTAAAACTTTTGATTTGTTGTCAAATCTTGAGTAAGTTTAATATCTAAAGTAGGGATGCGCCGATCCGATATTCAGTATCGGTATCGGTCCGATCCTGGCCTAAATTACTGGAGCTGATATCGGAAAGAAATAAAACAATGCAATCCGATCCGACCCACAGTAGCTGCGTTACAGTTCTTCGTCATCTTCTTCTTCTTGTGGGTTTGCTGTTGACCAAACCAGCTTAGAGCTGCGTTACCGCCACCTACCGGAATGGAGTGGGGATCAGGAAATAACCCCCACAGTTCCCCGTCGCTGCGACGGATTCCTTTTGACACTGAGTCGCTGACATGTTTCCCACGCCTCCAACGGTCTCTGCGTGTTTGTGTGAGAATTTCAGCTGTTATTTTTTTCTCTACTTCAGCTCTCGGACATACTGCTAGCGAGCAGGACTCCTTCCCCGTCAAAATATTTTTTTGTACTTAATCCCTGATTAGTGACTAAGTATAGACCTGCAGTAGAAACGTATTTAGGAGAACATAAAGCATTACACGATTATGCTCCTGCAGCCTCCAGCCTTTCGACATAAACACTGATAACGCAACAGCAGCAGTCAGCTGATTTACCTGCAGTCAGTCTGCACAAGCGCAAAGAGGCGGAGCCGGTGAGCTCAGATGGAGCGGAAGAAAGCTTTTCTCTCTGTAAGGACCATTAAACATTTACTGGGAAACAGCTGGAGGTCCTTCATCAACCACCTGATCAGTAAGTGAAGAACAGAGAACTTTGTAGCTGCTCCATCCACCCTGTTTGTTTCACACAGGGAAAAACTGCAGTACGGAAGTTAAAATATGCAGATGAACTAATGTGAAAAAAGTATTTCTTATCCAGTTACTCAGGTAACTGATGGAATAACTGATAGAATACTCAGTTACTAAATTAAGCGTAGTTCAGCCCTACTGAAATTTGCAACATCCCATAAGCCAGTGCATGACCTTCTCACAGGAGCAACAGGATTCAGGTGATAGAATGATTGTTGTAAGTAAGTAAAGTTTATTTATTTAGTGCTTTTCACAGACAAAAAGTCACAAAGCGCTGTACAATAATTACAACACAACAGTTCCAGAGCTGTGGCACCACTGCCTGAAAAGCTCTGCCCCTCCCTGGTTCTTAGTCTTGTAGGTGGGACAACTAAAAGATTTAGATTTTGTTGTGTGAGAGACTGTTGACTTATGTAAAATGTATCCCAGCATTTAAAAAACAATTTCTTTTAAAATATCGGCTTTATCGGTATCGGTCGATATCGTAAAATATCATTATCGACCCTAAAAAGTGGTATCGTGCCATCCCTAATCTAAAGTAGTGAAACTAATAAATAATAATTTACAGAAATGCACATCTTTGGGGTGAATTAGCATTAATTGGATGTTAGCCTGCTAGCCTTGGCAGGACCCCTTCATTGTGCAACAAAGTCTGACAAAATAAAGATTTATCTCATTAAACTTTAATAAGCTAGCAATTGTTTTTCTGATATCATATACAGTTGTGGTCAGAATTTTGCATGCACTCATCACGGGCATGAATGTCCTGGTAATTTGGTAAAAGGAAAAAGGTACAAAGAAAGGTGTTGGTGTATTTGTTCTTTGTTAATTTTAAAATGATTTGATGACTCTGCATAATGTGCAGAGGTTGCCAACTTTGACAACATGATGAGCATGTGTAAACCTGACCACAACTGCATTTCCCATTTTTCTACCAAAACACAAAGAAATGAGGAGTGGTTTGAGACTTTTGCACAGTACTGTATACAGGTGTGAAGAAGAAGAAAGCTTTCAGAGGACTCTATGCATTCCTGTGAAAAAGTACACCAAGTACAGGAACTTGACGTAATCATTTGGTAAAGATGTCCCTAGGATTTTCAAATTGATACCATAGGTGCATCTACTCGAAGGCTGAGGGGTAGCACTGGCAGCTGCTAGTATTTTTCTTTATAACGTTGCTTTCAGTTTGGGACTCTCTCTTAAGTCAGCTCTCTTAAGTCCAACCACATAATTTCAGTCAGGTTGATTTTTGGGCATTATAACACTTTTTCAGCCAGTCTGCTGTGGATTTGCTGCTGTGCTTGGGATCAATGTCCTGATCCATGACCGAATCTGGGCCAAGCTTTAGCTGTCGGACAGATGGCCTCACATTTGACTCTACAACACTTTGGTATACAGAAGCGTTCATCAGTGACTCAATGACTGCAAGGTGTCCAGGTCCAATGACTGCAAAACAAGCCCAAATCATCACCCTTCCACCACTGTATTGACAGATGATATGAAATGTTTGTGTTGATGTGCTGTGTTTGGTTTTTGCCAAACGTGTGCTGTGTCTAAAATCTCCACTTTGGTCTCGTTGTAGTCAAAAGACATTGGGCCACTTTGCTAATTTTCACCTGAATGCTCCAGTCCTGCAGACCGCCAAAACATCTGCTTTTATAGAGGTGCTCACATTTGCTGATGATCAGTCATTCAAGTGAATTTCATTAGCAGCACCTGGCTGCTACTTACCCTCTTAATTCATATGAAAGCAGTAAGGGTGTGCTTACAGGACTGCACAGAGTAGCCGTGTGTGTCTCTGGCTACCTAAGTGCTTCTCTAACTACCCGTTGATCTTTGTAACTACAACTCTCTGTTAGTAGTCTTTCTCTACCAGTAGTTTTTGGTTTTTACCTCTCTCTGCTTGTCTTTATAAGTTCAAAGGCTGAAGGAGGGTGTGTATTAATCTATCAAATTTGTGTCTTAAGCGACACCTTTGTCTTGATGTGACAAAGTTTTAAATAATCCCGCTGCACTCCTGAGACATCTAAACGTCTTACGACCATTACGATGGCTGCTCAAATACTGTAACAAAATTTTTCTGATAAAGTTTCAAACCGTAAGCAGGGGGCTCACCTTGACTTGCAGCCACCCAGCATTGCCATATAAAGACAAAACGGCTTTCATTCCTGCTTCTGAAGTGTTGCATGTCACTTCCTTCCTTTTAGATTTGACTAGATGCGCTGTCGCCCTGCTTTCGGTGCGGACTCAGTGCGCTGTCTGTCAAGCAGTAAGAAGGACCAACTGAGGAAGAAGGAGAGAAAGACGGACGACAAGTGTAAACCTCCACACCCAGAAATCAGCTTCCTCACCACATCTCTCAGGTAAAGAAGGATGAGGTCAGGTGGCTTCTGATCCACACTGATATTTCCTTAAGGCATAGCTGCAGGGAGAGAACGACTTAGATTTTTATTATTTTTTAATTTCCTTTGCAAGATAGAGAGAGAGCAAGAAAGACAAAGCGATGAAGGACATCTTTGCAATTAAGCATTATTGCACATATCATTGCACAGTCAGTTTTTTCATAATTGTAACGGAACATTTCTTGACTGCAGCTCAGTTTTGTGCTCACTAAATCCTGCCCTGCTTCATAAAACAACAGCACAAACTCCACACCTGCCTTGTTTACACAGCAGAAATGAAATGCGTGCATGCTACCTTAAATCATTTAAAACCTGCCATGTATAAATAAAAAGATGAGAGTAGATGGAAGTAAAGTGAGGCCTACAGGGGAGAGGAACAGTGCAGCCAGCTAAAAAGGAAGTTTGTGGTTTCCTTCAACTGCACCAAAATCCCTTTTAGGCAACATGGGCAGGCAGAAATTTAGAGATCAGCGCAGGATAAGTGATTAATACTTTATGTTTGGATAAGATGTGTGCTGTGGATATAGTTAACTCAGGCCTGCTTGAATGATGCACAATAATAAGGTTTATAACGTGCAATTGCTCTCATGGTAGGGTTCAAGCGAGAAAGGGGCTGTGGTGCTTAGATCAGCCCTCTTTCATTGTACTTTGTGCAGGTTTTTGAGGCACCTGTGCTTCATTCACCAGTGCATGGACATTTTTTTTTTTTACCAAATAATACTTCTTCCCCACTTCATTTCAGAGGTAAATACTGAGCTTATGATTGAATTTGTCTCATAGCTGCAGATTCAGACATACAATAATCTGATCAAACAAGATGCTTTGCTGTAGATGAACTAACAAGTGCGCATTTGGTGCAGAAAAGTCTTGAGCATGTTTTAGGTTGTGGCACTGTGGGGGGTTTCGGTCATTTAATGGCTGAATGGAAATGAGGAGAAAAATAGGTGTAAAAGTGTCAGTGTTTCCCGTGGTGTGAGGCTTTGTCATATAGTTCACAGCATGTGTGAAGCATGGGATGTGTGTGCAGCAATGAGGAAACACTTTAATGTGTGAAACTAACTGAAACGGCATATTTGCATCATGTTTTCAATGTGATTTTCCATCATTAAAACTGTGCACGGTGCTTTTGTAGTGACACAACTTCTTTGTAGCAGTGTGCAGTGGTTTAATGGCTTCTTCTGCTGTTTATCTTCACAAGTGGATGGACATGCATGCACATCTTTGTTTTTAGGGCCCGAGCACAACCTGTGTGAAGGCCCTATTGTAATTGCTTTGGACATTTAGGCAAATTAATTGCTTTTGAGGGCCTAAACATGCTCAAAAACTCATGCACACATGTCAGGTCTGGTGAAAATTCAAGTATTTTAATGGTTTCAGGCATGGCCCTTTCAAAATGGCTCTACAGCGCCACCTTTAGTTCAATTCCCACTGCTGTGTTTCACGTACATGTATGAAATTTGGTACACATATGTAACATGTCCAGATGAACAAAAAAGACTGCAGGGTCCAATAGCCCAAACCCAACAGGAAGTCCGCCATTTTGAATCAAATGGCTGATTTTAGCCATTTCCTGCCTTTATACTCTCTCTAATAACTCAGAGGTTTTGGATGTTATCAACTTCATATTTGTTTTGTCTTATCTACACACCAGGGGGAATCTAAATTTCAAAAATAGTGAGTTTTCACCTGAGGGCGTGGCCATAACACCACAGTGAATTTCGATCATTCGCCAGGAAATTTGGATTGCCTCTCATTCAAACCTGCATTATCCAATCTGGATCAAACTTCCACAGTACGATGACGGTCCACCCCTGAACCCATACATATGATAATATTTACTGACAGTCGCAGCGCCACCTAGTGGGAGCAGGAAATGTCATGTTTTACACTTTGAGGTACAGCTCCAAGGTGGTTGAGCTAAACCATCTCAAATTTCCCCTGAAAAGCCTCAAGGAGTTGGCCTTACATTGTTTTCAAAACTGTGAGTTTTCGCCAAAGGGCGTGACCCTGGCAGGATGGCAACCTTCGGTGTTTCGCCATGAACACAAAAAGGGCCGCAACTCAAAGCCAACTTGCCCAATCTGCATCAAACTTTAGTGGTTTGATAAGCCTCCTGCCCTGAACACAATGATATGCATAAAGTCTCTAAACGTTAGAGCACCACCTAGTGGGACCTGGAAATATCATGAAACACCATGTTTTTAGTGTAGCCCCAGAGCTACATTTTATCTACATATCTGAAATTGTGCAGGCTCCTGTAACATCCTAAGACGTACAAAAAAGGTCTCTTGGACCCATACCCGAAACCCTACAGGAAGTCAGCCATTTTCAGTTGAAGGTGTCAGTTTTTTCCATTTCCAGGCCTGCTATTTGAATCAACTCCTCCTAGGGCATTTGACCCAGTGAGACTAAAATGGCTCCAAATCATCTTGAGAAGTAGCCTACCAAAAGTTATTCATGGTTTTGTAGAATATTCAACGGCCTTGTCACACCAGGTCATTGAAGTTAACCTTGGTTTTTCTCTCGCTACAAAATTGTTTGTGCACTCGTTTGCACATGCTCTGCCCAATCAAGCTAAAAATGTGTTCACTCATATACAGAACCAGGCTGAACCCATAACTACGGATTCAAGGCTATAGGTGCAAGAGCGCCCCCTACAGAAGCAAATTAATATTTGTACAGCGCCCACAAAATTAGTTTCTCTGAAATGCATGAAAATTTGTTTCAACATTCTTGACATCATCCTGATCAAAAAAGTCAAAGAGACCCATGCTCTATTTTGCACGATACAGCCGTGACTACACCCCGAATACTGCATTGGGTTTATATGGAGAGCAAAAGATTTAGTTTCACAGAAATGTATGAAAATGGTTACAAAAACCTCAGAGTGCGCCATGGGTCGATGTACACCGGGTGCGACGGCCCGATCATCACTGCTTGCGGTTTTAATTATAATTTGTTTTTCCAAATTCATTTCATTGCAAGTGGTACAGTGGTGCAGTGGTTAGCGCTGTCACTGTCACCGTCACCTGGTCTGAACCCACTGGGGTTTTTCTGCATGGAGTTTCCTCCTACAGTCAAAGACATGTATGTTAGGTAAAATTGTTGATTCAAGCATGGATGGTTCTTTGTCTCCCTGGGTCAGCTCTGCAGCAGTAAACCCCACCTCTCACCCAGGTGGGATAATAAAGTGATTATTAAAGGGGAGTTAAAATTGCATGGAAACCTTTTCAAAACTGAAAAAACAACAGTAGCAACAACAAGAGAACTTGTCTATGTAGATAATAAATTAGTGAATGATAAATGATTGATAAAAATGTCTATAAATAGATCTGTGAGAAGAAACTAAAGTACAGATAAAACCTGAAGCAGATGTACAGAAGAGTAATGAGTTTATCATCTCAGTGACACACTGCACCATAAATGCCAGACTGAGGGGCGCCAGGGTGGCTCAGGGCGTGAGCAGGCGACCATGTATGCTGCGTAGCAGTGCAGTTGGTGCAGGTTTGAGTCCTGTCGCCCTTTACTGCTTGCCTTCCCCGTTTCTCCCCCCCCACTTTCCTGTCTCGCTTCACTGGCAAAGAACTGTTTAATAAAGCCATAAAAAGGCCAAAATTATATATAAAATGCCAGAGTGAGTCATTTAATTACCATCAGCCATCTCAGAACGTTCCAAAGTGTAAATAGTCATGCTTTCTCTGAGCTGAGTTTCATTTCCGCTTCTGATTTCTTGCTGCTGCCTGGCAGACTTCTCTCTTTCAGTGGTTCATGAGCGATTATCATACTTCTGAAATCAAGTGAAACTCATCTATGCAAACATGGTGAATTTTTGACTATTGCCAGCTCCAAGTTGAGGTTACGGTACACTGACTGTGTACCTGTTCAGTTCAATCAAAATGATTCATATATCTGTAACCTGTCATCTTTGTGGATAGCTCAGTAGGGTTGACTTCAGTTGTTTTGTCGTTCATGGGTAAAATAAGTTTGGGAGTTTTTATTCATTTACAAATTCTGACTCATACCTCAATTAGCTGCATGATCATAGATCAAACATGTATTTATTAATCTTGGTGCAGGATATCCACGAGGATAGCCAAAGGAACACAACAGAAAAAACAAACAAAATAAAGCATCCTTCATTGTAACAGTATCTGAAGAAAATGAGGGAAGTGTGTAAGGAGGAGACCTATGAAAGAAAAAAGGGGGAGTATGATGGCCTGGCCCAAAGCAAGGCTGGAGAAAAAGGTGCTTCCCTGCTGAGGTTGGGTGCAGGTTTTGTGGCACGCTCGCACGGCAGGGCCTTCGCTGTGCTTTTCCTCACAGGAGCGAAAAGCTATTAGCAACATTACTGAGAAACAGAGACATTCGTGGGCAGCTTCTAGGGTAGAAGCTGGGGTCTCATCAGCCCTGGCTGGGTCGCCTGGGTGAGGGTGTATGAAACCAGATGACCCCAGATGATCTGCCCTAGCTCACCACCAAGAGACGTTTCATCTACACTACATATCTGGCAGAAAATGAGGAAATTTTTATAATTATTTTAATAATTTTAATAATAAACCAAGCAGCAGTGCAATGGTGCACAGAAAAGGCAGACTTTCTAAGTGCAGGCCATGGGTGTTTTTACACATTTTGTTCCACATGCTTGTGGTACACAACATGACCATGATCTTCATTCCTAAAATACATTAATAAACAGTGAAATGACAGAGACTGCAAGCTGATAGTGTCATTTTAAATAAAGGATTTCATTATTACATTAGCACTTCTCCTTAGCTGTCTGCAATCACTTATGTTTCACCAACACCCGTCAATTACATAATCTGACAATGCAGGCTGTGACACCATCCAGTAAATCAATGCTGCTGAATGATGCACACATCTATAACGAGTTTATAATTTTTTTTTTAAATCATTGTTACATCAGGTTGCTTTTCCTCCAGCAATCCTCTTAACGAGATTGTTTTAATTTTAAAGCTCGAAGTCATCAGACGCCCTTTAAGTTTCAGGTGTCCTCACCGTAAATGTGTCTCAACATCCTCCTCCTCCTCAGACTCGTGTGGCTTGACTGCCAAAAAAGGATCTGAAGTTGTCAAACACGCTCGCTGTGAATCATCAAAGACTGAAATATAACGTCCTGTGTGTCATGTGATTGTCAGCTTCTCAGAAGTGCTTCACTCTTCCTTCTCTGCAGCTTATTCCTTTCTTAAAAAAAACTGTTCATGAACACACACAGTCATCGTCAGCATCAACGTGTGGGTGCAAAAATCCAAAAATAGGAAAGTGACGGCACTCAGATTAAATCACACTCTTTATAAATGCAGTGCAAAAAGAATACAATGAAATCTTTTTTGATCATTTATTCCCTCCACTGCTAAGGCGACACTGGAAATATTCCCCCACTGAAGCTTTGCCTCCTTAAGTAAATAAATAAAACCTGATTCCTGTTTTAAATCTGAGAGTGTTTAAACTAAGCTTTCAGAACAGCGAAATAAAAGAGGCATATTGTGTTTGTTGTGATCATAAATATCCCATCAAGATGTCAGAAGTGAGCGTTACAAATGGCCAAAGTTTCCAAACTTTGAAGCTTGGGGCTTGGCACCGTGCTGCCTTATTTGCAATGTGGCCTCAACTTCCCCACTGAACTGAAATCATTTATCATGGCTGTAGATCAGTTCCTCCCTCTGGATTTCAACTTTAACATATGCAGAATTATTTTGTGGACAAAGAACAAGAAAGAAAGTAAACTCTGACTCTGTGCTGTTGCTTCCAAGAAGCTGTCTCAGACAGAGGCTAAAAGGCTGAGGTTGATGGCCGCCCACCAAGCAGTCTTCAGAACTAACACTTCTACTGTCCACAAACTCTCCAAAGAACCACATGTGCTTTCAGCCTCTTCGTTCTCTGAGTTTTCTGTGCGGTCTGAAGCTTGGTCTTTCTTTCTTTGTCCTTTCTTTTTGTTTAATTGCAAGCTCACACTGTGAGCTTTATCGTTCTCGACCTCAGATAGGCTGACATCCTCTGCGAGGTCACAAATCACACCATTGATGATAATACCCAGAAATCCCAGTTCTCTGACATCAATTCTGTCTAATTCTGAACTGTAATTATCTGAATTCCCTTTGAAATCTTTGATGATCGTGCTTTGGGGATCACGCCTAGCAGTAGGGGTGATGGCTCCGCTCACTGATTACCTAGCAACAGAGAAAATGCCGCCAAAATGAGACCCTCCCCCAAAATCCATTGGACTACTGCACAGAGCTTATGCTCCAACAGCATAAACAGCTGTGATCATAGACAAACATAGATGCATACAGATTTATTAAAGCAGATGTAAGACTGAGGACAATGCTAATGCTAAAGCACCTGTAGAGTGAGACCTTTTATGTGTTTAACAGTTGTTGCACAGCTTAAGTTAAGCCTTTCATTTACTTCAAGAGCTGCTAGAGGGTCTATGTTCCTAAAAATGTTCTTGAGGTATGTCCACAGAGACTGGCAGCACTGTGGTGAATGGAGACCATGGAACAGGTGAGGTAGAAATGGGCGGTTCCCAAGTTAAACTCAGCTTCAAGGTGAGCAGTTGATGTGACTACCAATGGGAACAAAGAATACATTTGATTGACATATGATGAGGTGGTAAATATATTAGAAGGTTATCTACATACCTGGAGCCCTGAGCATCCAGTAGAAAACTGGCAAATGTGGACGAGGCTTAAGATCAGTGTAAAGGCTACATTGGGTCAGTGGGCCGGTGTATGACCCAGAGAATCCCTGTGCTGTTTCCTCTTTTGGTAAAGAATTTGTGTACTTCTGAGTTGACTGCCCACTAGCTGGTTAAAGGTTACCTGAGGGACCTCGGGGTGCTCAGATTTTATTACACAAAGCAATAACAAACAAAGAAACATTTGTCTGTCAGGCAGGAAGTGCAGCAGAAGCAGGAAGTTGTACGCTGGCAGAAGTGAGAACTGTGAGTTTGCTTCACAGTAGAAATTTAGGACACCATCTCTGAATTTCCTCTTTTTCTCCACCACATGATCTCCACCTACAGGCTGCTCAGTACTGCCAGGCACTGACTTTTAAATTTAAGGCTGTTTTTTTTTTCTTTTGGGGCAGTTTCAGGTTCCTCTACCGATTCACGCTTCAGCATGGCCGCCACACCGATCACTGCGGAGGAGCTGGAGGATCTTAGAGAAGCTTTCAGTAAAATTGGTAAGATGTTCAGATCATCTCTGAAGCTGTGCTTGAAACTTTCCTCAGTTAGAGTGTTTAAAAACATCTGGAAAGCAATATTTATAATTAAAAAAAAAAAATCTAATTATTAAAATGTCATGGGTTCATGCGTGTTTTTATAAGGTGGGAAAAGTCAGGCAATTTGGGTTTTCTTTTATAATTGTAAGATTTGATCATTAAAATGATCACTCCCATTTTCATAATCTAACAACTCAAACATAAAACTGGTAAAGAAATCAAAAGATTCAAAAGAATCCCTAAGGACAGCATCGCAGCAGCAGATTAAACTAACAACTTTTAATATTTAGGTAAAGCCTCAAGCATCAAAAGAATAAACAAAAAACATTTTAAAAGAGGTTTGCATGTGAAGTCCTGCAAACGGGACATTAATGAAGCTGTGAGTGCTGCGTCATCACAGCCTGCACAGTCACAGAGATGAGAGGAAGTTAGACACCACACATGATGTTAGGTACTAAAACATGTCCATGACTAATATTTTATGTTGTGTTAGAGAATACTGTCCAGGCCGCAGTCTTAGCCATATCTGCCCCTCAACAACAAACCATGAGAGCATGTTTTTGTTTTTATTCTGTTCTTATGTATAGAACTCTGTGAGGGTAGCTTTGCATGATTTTAGCTCCATCCCCTCTCGCTTTGAGGCCAACTTTCTTCTGAGTGGCTGCAGCTCAAGAAGTGGAGTCTTCTGAGCTTTTGGCTCACAGGAATTACTTTACTTACACTGACCTCACTATAGTATATGAAGCTTCCATTGTGTGTGAGCCTTAACCCCTTCATCCGCTTCCAGATATGGACAATGATGGAGTTATCAGCAAGGATGAACTCGATGCTGTCCTCAAGGCTGCCAACCTTTCACTGCCGGGCTACAGAGTCAGAGAGATGATCCAGGAGCTGAGCAAGAGCAGCGAAGAGCTCAACTTTGAGAAGTTTACTGAAGTAGGTTGATTGAATGGTCAGATAAATACACGCTGCAAACACAGTCTGTTCCTTAATGTGTGCTGCTCTCCTGTTCCCATCTTCAGATCGTCCATGGACTGAAGAGCACAGAGGTGGCAAAGACCTTCAGGAAAGCAATTAATAAGAAGGAAGGAATCTGCAACGTGGCAGGAACCTCAGAGCAGACTGGCACTCAGCACTCTTACTCAGGTCAGCACACACACACACACACACACACACACACACACACACACACACACACACCACGATTTAACCTCCTGATCATATCAGATATGATTGGACAATTTTCAGATCTGTAGTTCACTTCATTTGATGCCACAAGATGCAAAATTCAAGTAGTCTGACTCAGTAAACGAGCACATCTGCTGCTGTATGGGTGGACTGCTGAACTTACCTAAATGAAGAAGACACCAAGGGCTCATACACACACATCGGATACACACATCTGTATAAAAAACACAACTGGTTTCATTATTTTATTCCACACTGGTCAGATGTGGCTCAGTGACTCTGAGGACAGCTTGAGCTACACTCTGAAATGAAGAGACATCTGTACTGTAATATGATGTCACATAATGTCATGAGTCTGCGTCTGAGCTTTAAAAACAAAGGAAAACAAGCCGGTCAGAGAGAATCGGTTAATCCAACCTGAAGCAGAGGCAGAACAGGTGGAGAGCGGTCAATGCTGCTGATCATTCAGCTTCTCACTTTAATCTGCTCTCTTTGCTCTGCAGAGGAGGAGAAGGTGGCCTTTGTGAACTGGATCAATAAAGCTCTGGAGAAGGATCCAGACTGTAAACACATTCTGCCCATGGATCCTAACACCGATGACCTGTTCACCGCCGTGGGAGACGGAATCGTTCTCTGGTAGGTGCTGCTGTCTCAGAGAGCGCTCGATGAGAAGTTTAAGAGAGCATGAGTGGGAGTGATTTAAGACTTTTTAATGAGTTCTTCCAAATGGGCAGATTCAGGAAGAGGAATGACATCAACAGTTGTACATAAGTGATTTTGAAACTTAAATAAAGTGCTGGGAAATTTCTTTCACTGCCACAAAATAAAAGAATTTATCACCAGCGCTCATCCTTCAGTTATTGTAGATTATGAAAGTCACGCTGCTGCTCTGTAATGCTGCAAGGATTCACATCACTGGACACTTTAATGGAGACATGATTTACAATGCTTAACACATTTATTAGATCACCACCCAGAGTAAGGGTTATGCCACGGCTGCCATAAATAAACAGAACTGGTAATTACCAAAAATAATTTTTTAATGTTTCTGCAACAGTTAGCTCACCAGTATGCTCAGGCTCTTAAAACAAAAATATCTTTAATGTTATCTTTAATTCCTGTATGTTACCCATGAATTAACTGTTTTGCAAAAAAGCAGAAAAAAAATCATTGTTTTTTTGATGAAGATGAAAAATCACAGTTATTTATCTGCAGTCCAAAACAGCTAAATTAGTTTTACTCCAGCGTGCCGGCTCAAATTTGGGTATAAAAACATGAGTACGGTTTCTTATTTGCCAAATAAATAACAATATGATTTCTAGTTTTAAACAAGTTTTTGACAGATATATTTGTGTTTTGTTGTTTTTATGGTCTATAATTGACAGAAGTGTTTGGGTTGGATTTTAGTTCAGTTTTAGTCCAAAGATTTGAGATGTAAATGTGGACCTGATCACAATTCATCCTGATGTCATCAGTCCATACAGGACAACAAAATCCCAGCAAATTAGGACACTGCATAAAATGTGATTGAAAACAGAACGCAGTGATTTGCAAATATTTTATTCATAATAGAACATAGAAAACACATGAAATGTTTATATTTTACTATTTCATGAAAACTGAGAGAATGCACCAGTTTAAGAAAAAAAATAAGGTTATTTTTTATATGATGGCAGCAGCATGTCTCAAAAACATTGTTACAGAGCATGTTTACCACCTCAGCACCCCGTCTTCTGTTAACAACAGTTCATAAGCATCTGGGAACTGGGAGAGAGCTGCTGCTCGACTTCCCGTTTTGGTCTGATAGAAGATTCTAGCTGCTCAGCACTCCTGGGTCTGCTTTGATGTACTCTTTGTTTAGTTTTTGTTTCCTGATGCTGCAGATGTTTTCACTGGTCAAAGGTTTGGATTGCAAGCAAACCTGGTTTCTTCTACTGTTGTAATAGATGCAGTATACAGATTGTCTTTTTCAGGTGCTCCCTGAAAAGACAATCTGAATGCGAGCATATGTTGCTCTAAAGCCTGTATATACATTTCAGCATTGATGGTGCTTTTCCTTAGGAGCTAATCCATACCATACCATCAGACACGCTGGCTTTTAAACTGAGGGCTGGCTGATACTAACCCCAGTGGTCCCTCTCCTCTTTAGTCTGGAGGACACGGTGTCAATATTTAAAAAAACAAAAACAAATAAATAATGCAAATTTTGATTTGTCTGACCACAGAACAGTTTTCCACTTTGTCTCAGTCCATTTAAATGAGCTGTGACCAGATCTCATGCGGTATACAGCATTCCAGGATCATGTTCACATATGGCTTCTTTGCATGAGGATGAACTGGAAGTGTTCCTGACTCCATGCATTGATTTCCATGTCAGAATTATTCCTGTTTTTAATGCAGTGGTGCCTGAGGGCTCGAAGAGAACGGGCATCCAATACTGATCTCCAGATTCTTAGAATCCTATGATGATGAGATATTCAAAGTCTTAACAATTTTACTTCGAGGAACATTATTCTGAAACTTTCCCACAATCTGTAGATGCAGTTTTTTGCAGACTGCCCAGTTTTATCCGAGAAACTCTCTAAGACGCTTTTTTGATACCCAGTCATGCCACTGACCTGTAACCAGTTCACCTCATTGGTTTAAATGTTCCTCCAGCTGTTTCTTTTTAGTACCCCTGTGCCAAATTTCTCAAATGTGTTGCCGCCATCAAATTTAAAATGAGTTCATATTTTTCATGAAATAGCAAAATGTCTCAGTTTAAACATTTGATATGTTTTCTAAGTTCTGTTGTGAATAAACACCCATCCATCCATGCGTGGTACTTGTTGAGCTATTTCAGCCTCATTGACCTTAGAAGAAAAATTGGGGGGCTAATGAAATCAGTTTCCTTCATCAGTCTTCGGTCTTTTAATGTGAAATTACTGTTCTGTTTATCAACCTGTTTTATTTCTCTCTCATTAGTAAAATGATCAACCTGTCTGTAGCCGACACCATCGATGAGAGGACAATCAACAAGAAAAAGCTCACACCCTTCACCATCCAGGTGAGACTCCTTTGATTCTGACAGCCTTGTCTTCACTAAATGCGCTGTGAAACACCAGCAGTATCTGTACATGGGATATCTGCTGTTTGATCTAACAGGAGAACCTGAACCTGGCTCTGAACTCAGCATCAGCCATTGGTTGCCATGTGGTGAACATCGGAGCTGAGGACCTGAAGGAGGGCAGGCAGCACCTGGTCCTGGGTCTGCTGTGGCAGATCATCAAGATCGGGCTGTTTGCTGACATCGAGCTCAGCAGGAATGAAGGTGTGTGTGTGTGTGTGGTGCGGGGGGGGGGGGTCCCATACTTAAAGACAGAAAATTAAGAATACAATGCAAGCTAACAATACAGACTAAAAAATGACCATAGACTCTGTGGACATGACTGGTGTGTTTCCTGCAAAAGCCTTCAGAGGATGTTTTAAATGTCTGTGCATGTGTGTGCAGCTCTGATCGCTCTGCTGCGGGATGGAGAGAGTCTTGAGGATCTGATGAAACTTTCCCCTGAGGAGCTGCTGCTGCGTTGGGCCAACTATCACCTGGAGGAGGCGGGCTGTGGCAAGATCAACAACTTCAGCTCCGACATCAAGGTGATCCACACACACACACACACACACACACACACACACACACACACACACACACACACACACCACACACACACACACAGATTCTCTGACTTTTATAACCTTTCCGAACTGTTTGTTCCAGGACTCCAAAGCGTACTACAACCTGCTGAACCAGGTGGCACCCAAAGGAGATGATGAGGGAATTCCCCCCATTGCCATCGACATGTCAGGACTCAGGGTGAGAGACTCTAACATGTATCTGATAGCCAAGTTTGACAGTTTAAAGGACTAGTTCTGCAAAAATCTAATTCCTTAAAGTCAAAGGTGACTTTCCAAAAATGCAAAAATACAAAGACTGAATATTCATTTTGCTGTCCAACTGAACAAAGAACAAATATGTGCAGACTTTGGCGGGATGGACATGATTTTAAACATATGTGATTATTTTGTGGACAGTTTAAAACAGAAGCTTAGACCTCGAATTCAGCTATTTTTGGTTCTCACATTTAATGCTGTCCTCGTCGTTCCCTCTGCAGGAGAAGGACGAGCTGAAGCGAGCCGAGCTCATGCTGGACCAGGCCGACCGGCTCGGGTGCAGACAGTTTGTCATGCCGACAGATGTTGTCCGCGGCAACCCTAAACTCAACTTGGCTTTTGTTGCCAATTTGTTCAACAAGTACCCAGCTCTGAAGAAGCCAGAGAACCAGGACATTGACTGGAGCTCCATCGAGGGTGAGCTCAATTCGTGCGCAAGAGATTCCCAACATTTCTGACCTCAGCGTCAGCGCAGACCTCTCGCTCTCTTTCCTGCCACAGATTTTTAAGAGCTGACATTTTTTTCAGGTGAAACCAGAGAGGAGCGCACCTTCAGGAACTGGATGAACTCGCTGGGAGTCAACCCTCGTGTCAACCACCTTTACGCGTAAGAGATCTCACCGCTCTTCCTTTGTCCTTCTGTTTACACGTCTATTGGCGCGAATTTGACATTCACCATGTTAAGAATGTGAACACATGTAGACAGATAACAGCACCAAAGAGACGTATGTGTGTGTTTGTGTTGCAGAGACATTGACGACGCCTTGGTGATCTTCCAGTTGTACGAGAAGATCAAAGTACCAGTGGACTGGGACAGAGTCAACAAACCTCCCTACCCTAAACTGAGCAGTAACATGAAGAAGGTACAGCAGTTCAAGGCAGACATGATGCCCGATGATAGTCGGCTCATTCTGTGTCCTGATTTGCCTGAAAAAAGTTCCAGGGCAAAGACACGTGTATCCATGTCTGAATATAGGGGGGAAAAATCCAACTTCAGTGTTATATTCCCCACATATGACATCATGTATCAAATCCTTTGTTTAGAAAATTAATTACTGTTATTATATCCAAAATTTGTGATGATTCTCATTTTCCTACTGTGAATCTTTGAAATACTTCTGTATCCATTTACAGCACCCAAAGGTTGTTTCTGAAACAGAGCAAGATGCTTTCATTCAGTTTTTTTGCCCCCTCGTGGCCCGGCATGACAGGAGGTGTGCTGGGTGTCATTACAACACACACACATATATATATATGTGTGTGTTGTAATGACACTCAGCCATTGCAACACATATTCTCTGTTCTTGGCCAGAAGAAACATCTGATTCATGGTGTCATACTTTGGGAGTACCCCTTGGAGTTGGATGAAAATGTTTTAATATCTGTGAAATCGTTCGCCTGCTCCGGACTAATAAAACAACATGATGAGCTTCGTGTCTGAGAAGCTTTAAACTAAATATGAGCTCCCTACCGCTAAAACTGTCAGAGACCAGACATTGAAATTGTTGGGGGATTTCAAGCATCCATCGTTCTATGTTAACTTGAGCTGCAGTCCTGATTGTCCACAGTCACAGAACCTGCTGTTATTCAGGAGCTGCTCCTCAGCACTTCCTCACTGACAGCGCACGTTTTCACGATCTGTGCAGTTGTAATTAATCCAAAACACGAACCTTTTCTGTGTGTTCCAGCTGGAGAACTGTAACTATGCTGTGGAGCTGGGAAAGAAGGAGGCCAAGTTCTCTTTGGTCGGCATTGCGGGGCAGGACCTGAACGCGGGGAATCGAACCCTCACCCTCGCTCTGCTCTGGCAGCTCATGAGGAGGTAATCTTGCTTCACTTGCCTCTCCCATAACTCCTTATTCTCCCAGCTGTGCTGATGACCTGTCGATAGATGCATAGTGTAGTGGTTAAAACATTTAACATACAAAAGACCCCTGACACAAACACCTGGGACTTCTATTGCAGTGTGAGTGGCACCAGTAACAGGATTCTGGTTTCACTCACACTGTGGTATTGGTACGCTGCTTATAAACGGCCCCTTCCGACAACTCTAAGCTAGTTGTGTATGCACTCAGGTACACTCTGAATATCTTGGAAGACCTGGGCGATGGGCAAAAGGTGATCGATGACACTATCGTATCCTGGGTTAACCAGAACCTCACACAGGCAGAGAAACCCACAATCTCCAGCTTCAAGGTAACTCACCTCCACAGGAAGGGGAGTGGAGCCTATCCCAGCTGCCACAGTCATATTCAGCTCTTCAGGTTCACATTTGTAACTGTAAACAATGGCAGATTTATAGTAACTCTGTTGCTGCTGTGCAGGACGGCTCTATCAGCACCAGTATGCCGGTTCTTAACCTGATTGATGCCATCCAGCCTGGATCCATCAGGTACGACCTGCTGAAGACCGAAGATCTGACCGAGGAGGAGAAACTCAACAACGCAAAGTACGTACAGCAGTTTTTACACACATCACTTTGCATTTTAGGAATTTGGCCATGCTTGTTGTTCAGATTGATTTGCATTGGTAGCAGCAGGAGATTCAGTCCATAATCACAGTTAGTGTGTTTTGACTGTTTGTTCATGATAGACCTGAAACACACACACTCTTGCTTCTTTGTGCTGATGTCTTCATTGCGTTGTCAGGTATGCCATCTCCATGGCCAGGAAGATTGGCGCCCGAGTGTACGCGCTGCCCGAGGACCTGGTGGAGGTCAAGCCTAAGATGGTAATGACGGTGTTTGCCTGCCTCATGGCTCGTGGCCTGAGAGGATAAGACCACAGCAACCTCCCATCTGTAAACTGGAGACTTCCAAAGCTGGCTTCAAAGGAAATAAAGAGAAAGTAACAAAGGTTCAGGTCAAAAGCTGGGCTTGAGACTCTAACTGATTATTAACCTGGAAAGATTTATTATGTTCATAACATCTGTTGTGATTTATGTCTGTTTCTCTTAAATGCACTCTAGAAAACTTAATGATTCATTCCTGCAAACCTAAGAGGCTGAAATAATAAGTCCAGTCAAACCTGACCCAAAGAGTCTGAAATCACACGTGTGACTTCAGATGTTTTCAAAATCAATTTTAGAAAAAGATCTGTACCAATGTTTAAGTCTGCAACAGATTTCTACCTCTACAAATCTAAGAAACAATTCAAAGTGTACAGAAAAACTATTTTACTGCAGACTCTCAGCTTCAGTAGCTGATTCACAGTTCACATACTGAAGTGCCCCCAAAGTGACAGAAGAGGCTAAAAGTTAATACTGAATAATAAACTGCTACAGCCTGTCACCAGCCAGGAAATACAAACACAATAAACAGAGTATTAAAAGTTTTCTCAAAAACAAAACACAGTATTATTGGTTACTTTTCCCATTATCTTCTGTCAGTTCAGGGCTCCAGATCATCTTTTGACTGTGAAGATTACACACACACGTACACACACACACACCATTTTTTCAGTAAAGATTTAAAGGAATTACCTGGAGCAGGAACACATTCGATCATGAGCTGCAACAGTTTCCTGGCTATATATTTTTTTCTGTGAAACCTGAGCTGATCCATATAACCTTGTACCTGATACACAAACAATAAAGAGATTTTTTTGTATTACTTTCTTATTATTCATTTGACATCCTCTACAGTGAGTAAAGTAAATGTTTGAGAGGAAGTGACTGATAATCTGCCAGCTGCAGCTGCGCTCATTGTAAATGGGCATGCTTTTCAGGGAGCTTTTAGGACAGCCTGATAATAATGAATTACAGTAGTCCAACCTAGAAGTAATAAATGCATGGATTAGCTTTTCAGCATCAGTCTAAGACAGAAATGCTAGAGTGTAGCCTACTCATTAAATTAGTGTTGTTACAAGTGTACAAATCAGGAGAGTTAGAATAGTCTCTTCTTTCTTTTAGGACATTGGCATTTGTAAAAAATTAAAACAAACCAAAAAGTTTCATGACAAATGTGGGCGAGCTTGGGGGCCCCCTGGTGGCCAGGACGTCCTATGCAGCCGCATATGTCTCCTATGCCTTGGGCCTCTGCCTACAGGCTGCTGTTGCTGGAGCATTGCTGTTACAGAGGACGTGGAGGCCAGGGCTGGACTGGGACAAAAAATCGGCCCTGGCATTTTTGGCTTAGACTGCAACTGTCTTAAAAGCATTTGACACCGTCTTACTCTTGTTCAGTGTGGGCATACCTTTTGCTAATAATACTTTTCTACACTTAGTTTAGTAATGCTTAAATTGCAGAGCTTTTACGTATCATTTAGCAGTTTTAAAATCTGTTATTTCACCTGTTTGAGTGCTTTTTAAAACATGTTTAACCAGCATAGAGGCTACAAATTCAAAGTACTGTGCAGCCTTTTAACACACCTTTAACCTAAATATCTAAAATGCTATGATGTAGCCTAAAATTAAATAATTAGGGTGTTTATTTCCTTTTTTTCTTGCCTAAAGTCTTCTTTATTTATTTATTTTTTTTAAACAAAAAGCTTTATTTGTATTTGAGCATAACAACAATACATAATTGTGTACATAACGTCAGAAAACTGGCCAGGAGGAGCAGAAGGGCAATAATAACAATAATGAGAACAGATTGACAGTCACAACACTCATGCAAAAAGAAAAACAACTGAGCAAGCTGTGACATATATGCCAAGAAGCATTGCATAAAAAAAACAACAAAAAACTAAATAATTAAGTAAAAATAATAGAAATAAAACCTAAGGACAACAGTTCGTCCACAGTCACAAGTTGGGAACCAGCCCATATTGTCGTTTCTGCTTTTTGGTTAGATGAGGGTCTGATTGTAAGCAAGTATTGCTTAAATTCAATTAAAAAAAAAAAAAAAGCAGAGAAATCTGGTTTTCTTCTCAAAGCTTTGCATTTGCACGAGTCTTGATTTCTGCTGTGACATTCAGATGGTCAGAATTGGGTGTAAACAACTTGAAAGCATGGATCCATCCTGCCTTGTATCAGTGGTTCAGGTTGTAGGTGGTGTAATGATGTGGGGATATTTTCTTGGCACATTTTCGTCCTTTAGTAGAAACTGGGCATCACTGAAAACACCACAGCCTACCTGAGTATTGTTACTGATCAAGTCATTCTCTTTATGACCACAGTGTAATCAATAAGATTGTGAACTAGAACTGATGTTGCTATAAACAGAGTGGCTCTTTACCTGGAAATCTGGGATTCTCAACTTTCTCACTATCTAACTACTGCCACCTAGGTCAGTTGCTAGATATGGGGAATCCCCAATTTCCCCATTTCAGTCGATAACTGTCAAGTAGGTATAGCCAATCACACGGCACAATATGATCACATGATCAGACATGAGAAAAAGACTGCATCTCATTAGCATATACTATCATCATAGAATTGATAGCCTGAAACCATCCATGTTGTTTCCTTTCATCCGTACACTGCCAGGTTTGAAGTGGATGGTTTGAACAGCTGTTTTTGAACTAATGTGTGAAGAACACATGGCTGACATAGAGATTTCCTGATTTATTAGTGGGATGTGAAAATCCTGTCAGGAGCTCTCACCTCCAGGAAATTTGGGCCTGGTGGCTACTTCCAATAATGAGCTTGACCCTTGAACAGTGAATAAGGGTTTAAAATACAGCTCACACGGTCCAGGCAAAGGATTAATGCTGCGTGCCAGTTATGTTGGTGTCTTCTGTTCACGTGGTCAAACAACCAAGTGATCTGAGCAGTCACACCTACAGTAATAATGCAATCTGTTTTAAAAGTTAGGCAGCTTCAAACCTGCGCAGGCAGCACATGAATAGCTTTTAGAAAGCTCAGGATGTTGGGAAAGCTCATTAATTTGTAACACAGCAGGCTGTTGCTTGAAGACTCTGATTGCTCCACTTTTTTAAGATGAATAATTATTTTTGAAATGGGCAACTTATTTCTCCCTCAAATTAATGATTCACACTTCCATTTGGATCGCTTTCTTTCAGCAGAGACTGACCGCCATTTGTTTGGGACACCATGTACACAAAGAACCTCTTACCTGATGCAAAGAAACATTTAAAAACATTTTATTACAAGATCAACCAAAAGCTGACATGGTCCTGTCAACAAAATTCATTAAGCCATGATAGATAGTAACACATTTGGCCCAGAATCTGCATCTGAAAACTTAAACTGGTCCTTTCAGTCTTCATACAAACACTTCACGGTCTGTTCATACATTTCTCATCTTCAGTCAGTGGCTGACGTCAGCCTCATGAATCCACAAATCGCAGCAGCGTCCCTGAAGTTGGAGGTATGCTGGAAAGAAACAAAGTACGTTAAATCAGTGGAATCAGATCAAAGTGTGGCTCCAGCTGGATTTTTTGGGGCAAAAATGAAAAGGAACCACACCTCAAGAGACAAGATTTGCTGAGCAAGGTCACTTCACATTTTGAGCGTAACAAGCACCCGTTAATGACCACAGTAAGTGCACTGCCAAAGCAAGTAATAAGGTCGTCCCATGTCTACTGACCAGCTGAAAAACCTGAAAATAAATGATCACACTCAGAGGTCGTGGACGCTGCCTGTAAACAAAAAGATGCCACAACTTTTTTGGAATATCACAGAATTTGCTCCATTTTAAGCTCTAATATCTTGAAGACTTTTCATCTGATTTGAGTAGCTTCGTGGTATCGAGGACAGCCCGTTATATGGAATTCCGTGTTAGAAATTTCAAGCCCGTATCTTTAAAATGCTCCTTTCTACAGGCCTTCAAATATAGTAATGCGGGCCTTACCATCAAGTTTTCAAGCAAAATTGAATTCAACTGAACTTCAGCAACATTTCTGAAGTCATGGTAGCAGATATCGGAGCTAAAACACGCAACAGCATAGCTTACGTAGCTCTCCAGCAGTTTCACCACAGAAAAGGCCCCAAAATATTTTCTTAATGAGTAAACACGGATCAGCAGAAAGCTAAAATTTGACAGTTTTTCCTATTAAGAAGTCTATCATCACCCTGGAATTGTTTCAAGGAAATTAGACTTGGTCAGGCTGGGAATGTTTCTAAAATTTGGTCAGCTGATATGGGAAGACCCAGTAAGATATCCTCCAGTTACCGAAATGAGATGTCGACCCTTTTCACTTAACATGAGGCTAAACTGGCCCACTGAGAAAAACAAATGTAACAGTTTCAGAACTGAGAGCATTCAAGCTTATTACCTCTCTACCAGCCCTGCATCAACAATGTCATGGATGTGGGATTTCATGTGGAATTTCACTTGTGAATCCCTCCTCCGCTCCTCCATCTCTGCCTTTAAGACCTCACCGTATTTGGACTTCTTCACCGTGCCGAGCGCTGCTTTACGGCCTGACGGCAAAGAGAAAAGAGAGATTAACAGGTGGCGTAACTAAGGGAAAGCACTGTTAAGATTCAAGTGACATTCAATGTTAACCTTTTATGAAGTACTTTGTTGGGAATGGAAAGCCACCAACTGCCTGCATCCCTCACAGTCAGGACTCCTGACTTAACCAGCTGCCTGTGTGGGGAGGAAAATAAATGGCTAAGGCCAGTCTGAGGTTTCAAGTTCATTCAATAACGCAAATCACAAAGTTTTAGAGATCGACACACATTCAGTAACAACTTTGATGTAATGAGGATTTTTAGTCGCTGCCACCCACAGAACCTGATCATACGTGAGGGCAGGAGCATAGATCCACCAGTAAATCGACAGCTTCAGGGTCAGCGCTCTCTACCACAGCAGACTGGTGCCAATCTGCTTGTCAATCTCCCGCTCGCCTCTCCCATCACTTGTGAATAAGACTCTGAGATACTTTACTTCCCTGACCAGAGTGGACACTCCACCCTTTTCCAGTTGAGGACCACGGCCTCAGACTTGGAGATGCTAATTCTCATACTCACCGCTTCACACTCGGCTGCGAACTGCTCCAGTGCTAGCTGGAGGCCACCACCTGATGAAGCCAACAGGATCACATCAGTCCACAAAAACAGAGGAGATCCTGAGGCCACCAAAGTGCCAACTGACCATGCCTAGAAATTCTGTGCACAAAAATAATGAACATAATCGGTGTCAAAGGGAAGCCCTGGTGAAGTCCCAAACCCACTGGAAATGAGTCTGACTAACTGCCAGCAACGCAGACCAAGCTCTTGCTGCAACTACAGAGGGACTGAATGCCTTCTCCAAGTCCACAAAACACATGTAGACTGGCTGGGCAAACTCTTCTTTATCCTCAAAGAGAATAAAGAACTGGTCAGGTGTTCCACAACGAGGACAAACCCCACACTGTTCCTCCTGAATCTGAGGTTCAACTAACAGACGAACTCTCCTCTCCAGTACCTTCCCAGGAAGAGTGAGTAGTCTAATTCCCCCTGTAATTGGAGCACACCCTCCAGTGAGGAGCTCAGTTATTGGAGAGGGACTCAGAGGAAAGCCACCACTCCTCCACATCAAAAGGAGACAGTTGAGGTGGCTCGGGCATCTGACTAGGATGCCTCTTGGCAAGGTGTTCCAGGTGTCCTTCCCAGAGGAGGCCCCCGGGTAGACCCAGGACATGCTGACCTCAAAATGCCTTGGTGTTTACCCCAGTGAGCTGGAGGAGGTGGCTGGGTTGAGGGAGGTTGGGGCTTCTCTGCTTAGGCTGCTGTCCCTACGACCTGGTCCTAATAAGGGGCAGAAACAGGATGGATGGATGGAAGTAGTTTGACTCAATACCAGCAGTGCACCTCTGTTTTACTTTTATTTATCTGACGAAGCAAAACTCTTGAGATTAAGAATGACCTTTGTGGGGGCTTTGGGGGCTAAGATATTGAAGTATATTTTCAGTTTTTAGCTTGATATTAAAATTTTCTCTAAAGCTGGATGTAAAACCATGAGTCAAATGGAAGATTTTGCAATGATTTTAAAAAAAAATGCAATATTTGAGTTTCCTTCATACGTTACCTCAGAGTCGGTAGAAGAGAAACTCCTTCAGCATCCTGTCTTTGGTGAAACTCAGATCTGTGCAAATCGACACCACTTTCTCCAAGAACCTCTCCACCGCATCTCGCGTCGTTTTGCCCTGTTCTCCTGCCAGCACTTTGGCCTTGTAGTCCGAAGTAAAAACCAGCCGAAAGGCTTGTGCATGAACCCCAGCAGGAACATGAGCAGTTCTCCTCGTTCACGAAATTGACAGCAGTGAGTTGTATCTCACATCTAGTGCCACAGAAACAATTACACACCTTACCAGAAATAGTCACCTTACCACCTCCTTGTCCACCAGTCTTGTCATTTTGTATAGTGTAGAGCTGGTGCTTCAGCACAATGTAAAGCAATCCATCATTGAAGAGTTTTCAGGGAAACCGTGTGATGAGGTACTCCAGGCTGGATATAATGTCAGCTGGTCCTTTTAAAGCGAAGAAATGGAAATGCGAACTTTACATCCAAGTTGTTCTTTTAAAGCACATTATTGTTAGCTTTTTAGGTGTCACACCCACCCTCAGCAGCAGCGGCTCCAAACAGCTCTGTGCCAGTTCTTCTCTTCTTCACCTTGATTAAAGTGTCTGAAATCAGAGCCCGCTTCCGGTTCATACCTGGAGGAGAAATTTGCACCTGTTCACTCAGGCTGCTGCTTTCTTCGCCACACAACGCAGACCCCCATAAAAGATTTTTAAATGGTCCAACATATAATATCCTACTAATGAAACACAATAGCCTATATTACAGCTCCCCTCCTCTGCCAACTTCTGATGAATGGATTAGTAGACATATACATTTACCCTTCAGAAAATAATATCAGTTTTCTTCGGTTAAAGATATGTTGATATCACTTTAGCTCCTCGTCAGCCAGGCTAACGCTGCTGGCTAGCGTTAGTCTGCTTATCAAACGTTAGACTGAGCTGTATGAACTCGGAAGGAATTGTAATATATACCTGATAATTAAACCCAATGATAATTAGTTTTCACATCACGTTATTCCCAGCCAGCACCATACAACCCCCTAGCAGCTCCAACAAACTGCTAGGGATGGGAAGCTCGACACTGAAGTTTCGACACTGTATCGAGCTTCCGAAGCGCAGGTGTTTCGAAACACTGCTCCGAAACCTGCTTCAAAACACCTACATCACGTGACCGTGGCTAAGCGAGGCTTCGGTGCGTTTCACTCCTGCTGTTTCCAGGCGGACAAGGCGTCAGGATTCATTTGTTTTTCTTCTTCTTTTTTTTCAATTAATGAACCTGTCTTTTTTTCTTTTTTTTTAGCTGGGCCTTGTAATTGCTGAATTATGTGTTTTTATACCAACGCTTCTATTTAATACAAGCAGACACACGCACGTATAACTCATTGTTTCTGTGGACTGTGGAGAACGATATAGGCGATCCATTTACAAACAGCAGAAACATTTCTTTCGGTGCAAAAGTGGAACAAACTCACACGCTGGGACAGCTGACTGTGAGCGCTGAAAATCCTCAATCCTCCATTTGTTTCTGCACACTGAATGACCTCTGTTTATTTTCAGAGACATCAGAGGAACTCTCCCCAGTCTGACCTGCACCCACCCTCCGCTCAGTGTCCTCAGTCATGTTGGTCACCACGATCGCTGCAGAAACGATGAACCAAATTAAACTGAGATCGCACTGCAATAACTTACTGGTGACATCGGTATTTAAGTTTTTCATTACCATATTGGTATAAATATCTCACAGTGTTTGTACTAGTCAGTGTGAAGATGTGAAAATGACTGATGAGACTGACCAGAATGAGCCCATGAAAACTTTATTTTAACCTTTATTTTAAAGGAAAAGATTTTGTGTTTTTCTTTAGCATTTATTTTAAAATGAATAGAAAATAAAGCCAAAGGCTACACCAGCTTCTAGCTTTGTTTAACAGTGTGAAAACCTGACGACACGAACTCCAAGAAAGCCTAAAAGTCAACCAAAAACATCCAAACATTTATTTATTTTTTCCAGAACTGGCAAGAAACAAAGCCGACTGCGCCCAAAGACAGCTGTGTGGTTACCACAGTAAACACAGCATCTTTTCTCAGTTTTTTAAAATATTTTATAAATTGGTTTATTGTGTGTTCCACTGAATTACTAAGCAGCTGAAACAGCTTCACGAAAGTTAACAAAGATAAAATAGTGTTTATTGAAGCGCTCTGTTCACTGCAGCTCGCCGTCTTTAACAGTCTCCTTTTTTCTCCAAAACATGTGCTGATCATAATTGATACTCAGGTATGATCAGGAGATTTGTTTGGATATGTGCAGGGCGCGTCTGTGTCATTGTTTCATCACGCAGCATTACCAAGACGTGGCAATTACCACATTGGCCAGCAGGTGTCACTGTGCAGATGGGTTTCAGATGGTTTCGAAACAATCCGGCGCAAATGCTTCGAACGCTTCAGTGTTTCACAAAGCCTCGTTTTGCCCATCACTACAAACTGCTACAAGTCTTCTTTATACGGTTCTCTAGAGGGTTTTTGTTTTAGACGAAGTGTCGCGGCTGCCACCCAGCGGACTGGAGGGAAGCTGCTACAAGTCTTCTTTATTCGGATTTTTTTTAGGGGAAGCGTCGCGGCTGCCACCCAGCGGACTGGATGGAAACTGCTACAAGTCTTCTTTATTCGGTTATTTAGAGGGGTTTCTTTTTAGGGGAAGCATCGCGGCTGCCACCCAGCGGACTGGATGGGAACTGCTACAAGTCTTCTTTATACGGTGATTTAGGGTTGTTTTTTTTTTTTAGAGGAAGTGTCGCGGCTGCCACCAAACGGACTGGAGGGAAACTGCTAGGCTTAGAAACTTAAATGGAAACTTTTGGCTTAGACCGGCCCGCAACTACGTGTTAAAAGCATTTGACACGGTCTTATTCTTGTTCAGTGTGAGCATACCTTTTGCTAATAATACTTTTTTACACTTACTTTAGTAATGCTTAAATTGCAAAGCTTTTATGTATCATTTAGCAGTTTTAAAAACTGTTATTTCACCTTTTTGAGTGCTTTTTAAAACATGTTGAACCAGCACAGAGGCTACAAATTCAGACTACTGTGCAGCCTTTCAACACACCTTTAACCTAAATATCTAAAATGCTATGATGTAGCCTAAAATGGACACTTGCTGCTTGTCCAACACTTCTCGGCCTTGACTGTTATTTTATCAGATTAAGGTACCGTGGCTTTTGGGAAGTATGCAAATACCAATAAATATTGATACTAATCAATCATCATTGCTCATCATTCTCATGTATTAGAGCTAACATTACCTCCATCACCTCAAAGTCCCTGCATTATCCTAACCTTACTACCTGCTTACGTACTACACCTTCCCTCTCTCTGTCCCTCAGTTTCCCTTTAAAAAGCCTGCATCTCTGGCTGCTCCTCTCCCTGTCCGCTGCTGCTGTCTTCACCTACAGGCTGCTGTTGCTGGAGCATTGCTGTTACAGAGGACGTGGAGGCTACAGCAGCTAACATGTCTGTGATCTTTACACATTCTGTAGCATCTACACGTAACTTCTCTGCACTGCCTTTCTGCTGCTTCAGTCCACTGTCTATTGAAGATGGGCCACTAAATTATGGGCCGCTCTCTTAGAAGTAGAAAAAAAAAATCCAACAGCATCAGCCCCTGAGGACTGTCGGCCCACCGGGTACGCCAGATTACCAGTCCAGCCCTGATTTCTATCATCTATCTATTTTACCAGCTTTGTTTCTAAACTGTCTGCATAAAATGATCTCAATGTCCACCTGTTTATAAAAAAGGATTTAAGTGCCAGAGCTGTGTGGGGGTGGCCTGTACTCACTGTGGCAGGCAGCTGCCACATGGATATGGGTGAGAAAACAATACAAAAACACAAGTGGAAAGAATCAAACCTCTTTAATGAAGGAAAACTCAGGAGGTTTAATTTTCTAAAAGGGGAGAATGCTGGGAAAAAGGGAAGAGGTGCTCCTTTCATTTTTACTCTGGAAGTAAAACACAGGACTGGACTGCAGATGTGAGCAGTGAGAGAAATGAATGAAAGTTTAAGAACTTCATCACATATTTACAACATTTCCTCTGAGTTGCCCAGTTGTCTGCTTCTGTGATGTACAAGGACACGAAGTTTATGTTGCAGCAAACAGACCCCGTGTGGCTGCTGCTTCAGTCCTGCCTGTGCAGCGTCTGTGACCAGCATTATTTGGCAGGTTTGGCCTCTGTGGGGTTTTCTCCAGTGTCCAGAGTCTTGAGGAGGCGGAAGAGGCCAGCGGCCTCACGGATGCGGCTGAACTCGATGCAGAAGGCCTGAACCTCGATGAAGAGGTCCTGAACGTTGATAATCTTGTTCCGGATCAGCGACTGCAGGAAGACGCAGACCAGACGAACCAGACGATTCTGACAGAAGATACACAGCAGTTTGTCATCTGGATGTGTGATCAGTAATACCTAATAATGCCACACAAAGTGTAGTCTCTAATTAAGTGGAAAGTACATTAAATCAGTCCAGACTGTATTAAGCCTTGATGAAGGTGGGATGGTTTTTAATTTCCTGCTCCTCATCCAGTGTGGCGTGCACTGTGTGCTACAGGTCTGAGCTCCAGTTTGTGTGCTCCAGCTAATTTTAGTATTTTATTAGTATATTATTCAGCAGTAATTAGCAGGTGTGTGTGTTTCACATGTACAGCTTGTGGATGCAGGATGCTAAACAAGTTTGCTAGTGCTAGCTGATTAGCACTCCACCCTCTCAACAACACATGGTAGAATATGAGGCAACATCCATCTTTTACAATCTGTGGTAAAATTATGAAATGATGCTGGAGGAGACTGCAGTCTGAGTGCCCTTTTGATTGAAGCTGAAACACCTCCTGTGTTAGACTTGATTCATGTTTCAGTGGGAAATCTACACCATAACCTACGACATAATTAGATGCGCCCCTCCCGAGAAATGTAACTTCACATCGGGTTGACGCAGCCCACAGTTGTGATTGGTCTGTTCAGCATTGTTGCAGTTTTTGAATTTATCAGTGAGAGAATAACAGTCCCAGCATTTAATTTGTTTCTATCAGCTGGCAATGCCTGTAAAAACACTGGGGCACAACCATGTGATAATTAACACATATACCTCGCACAACCATAAATGCCAGCGTCAATATCAGCCACTTATGCACGTTACATTGTTACATCGTAGGCTCTACAAAGATTCACCGCAGAAGTCTAAATCAGGCCCTCCAGTGAACTTCCTGACTCCCTGTAATTTCACATCGTTGTCCTTTTATGGAACTTTTCAAGGATTATGATTAAGTATGAACAATAATTAATTGTTAATTATAATTATCAGAGTGTTGTACTCTACCTGCATGTATTTGTCTTTGATTTGCTCACAGGTGGAGATGCAGTTAGAGATGTAGAGGTGGATAAACTCTGGGGGCAAATCCACAGCTGTGGTCAACCTGAGGACAAGTAACAAGAGTGGAGGGGTGGAGGTTACCTTCAAAGTGTGACTATAATCTTTGTTACACTCAACAGCAAATTCACAGAGCTCAGTGCAGCTACAGTTTCTACTTCCAGTGTTCATTTCCTCAACAAAAACTGATAAAACATTTGCTCATTTTAACATTTCCACTTTTGGCAAAGGAAACATTTAACATCTCTTCTTAAGATAGACACATTTTAGTCAGTCAGCCTCTGAATGAGTCAGCAGGAGGTGAGTTCAGTTTAGAAATGGCAGCTGGCCTTACCCAGGATAGTCCATTTTACTGCAGTCGCACACACGCTGCAAATTAAAAGTAGCCAGTGTCACAAACGTCAGGAAGCCTCCAAACTTTTTGAACACAGGATTAAAAATACAAAAGAAAAAAAAATCCAAACAAAAAGAAATATCTTTTTTTTTTTTAAAGTTTGGCCTTTCAAAATTGACACACTGCTCAATGGTCAACCACGGTGCTTTAAACACTGGATGTGTGACTTCTGGTACCGATCATCTGCTTGGCTTTTGTCTTTTATCAATGATTCATTTTTTTGTATTCAGCTCCACCGCTCAGTGTCCCCACCTGTTGACGACCTCCATGGAGTGCAGCGACATGTCCATGTTAACCAGTACTGAGAAATATTCTGTGATCTGGCTGCTCTGCATCAGCTTCAGCAGCATCTCGATGGCTACCAGCGGGTTGTTCTCCACCAGGTCAGGTAGCTTTGCCGGGGACAAACCAATGTGATAAACCAGCTTTGGGTCCTTCTCCAGCTCAGCCAGCAGCTGCAGAGACAGAGCAAGGAGTGAGCAATTAAGAAAGCAAAGATTTACAGGTTTTATTTGAAATACACTGGAGGAGGAAAAAACTGAACGTGATAATTATCTCTGATAATGTAATAATGTTAAAAGGTCAACCTGCTACAGGCTCCATCTTGAGAAATGTAACGATTTTATGGTTTCCTTTGTTATGCCATCCTTCTATCCATCTACCTTTTTTCTGCTGATCCAATTCAGGGTTGTGGGAATGCTGACCAAATCGCAGCTGCACGAGGTGAGAGCAATGGTTATGTTATGCATGGTAGCTTACTTGGTTTCGGTTGGACTTGCTAAAGAACATTAAAGCTCGTCTCAATTTTTCCAAAACACATCTTGATGATCCCCAAGACTTTTGGGAAAACATTCTGTGGACCGATGAGACAAAAGTGGAACTCTTTGGAAGGTGTGTGTCCCATTACATCTGGCGTAAAAGGAACACTGCATTTCAGAAACAGAACATTATACCAACAGTAAAATATGGTGGTGGTAGTGTGATGGTCTGGGGCTGTTTTGCTGCGTCAGGACCTGGAAGACTTGCTGTGATAAATGGAACTATGAATTCTGCTGTCTACCAAGAGATCCTGAAGGAGAATGTCCGACCATCTGTTCGTGTACTCGAGCTGAAACGAACTTGGGTTCTGCAGCAGGACAATGATCCTAAACACACCAGCAAGTCCACCACTGAATGGCTGAAGAAAAACAAAATGAAGACTTTGGAGTGGCCTAGCCAAAGTCCTGACCTGAATCCTATTGAGATGTTGTGGTATGACCTTAAAAAGGCCGTTCATGCTCGAAAACCCTCTAATGTAACTGAATTAGGACAATTCTGCAAAGATGAGTGGGCCAAAATTCCTCCAGAACGCTGTAAAAGCCTCATTGCAAGTTATCGCAAACGCTTGGTTGCAGTTGTTGCTGCTAAGGGTGGCCCAACCAGTTATTAGGTTTAGGGGGCAATCACTTTTTCACACAGGGCCATGATGGTTTGGATTTTTTTTCACCTTTAATAATAAACACCTTCATTTACAAATTGCATTTTGTGTTTACTTGTGTTGTCCTTGACTATTGTTTAAATTGGTTTGATGTTCCGAAACACTTAAGTGTGACAAACATGCAAAAAAACAGGAAAGAAAACACTTTTTCACACCACTGTATACTGGTCAAAAAGAACTTTAATTGAACGTATTTTTCCAACTGTATATGATGCCAGTTACCTCAAGGAAATTCAAAATGAATGTTAAAGATGCTACAGTGCTGGAGAAAGAACCCAAGCATCCCCCTTCATGAATCACCACCTTATTGTGGTGAAGGGGTTTGTGCAACCAGTGATCCCAGGGGCTTTGTTTTCTGGGGGCTTTTGCCCCCTGGTAGGGTCTCCCAAGGCAAATTGGTCATGGGTGAGGGGCCAGACAAAGAGATATTCAGATGACCATATTCAGATTATGACAGAAAGCTCAGGGTCAGGAAGGAGAGCACAAAGTGGCAGCTATCTGCCAGCTGAACAGCTATTTGGTTGGGGTGTGAGGGGATTTACAGAAATGTAAGTATGCAGTGTTCGGGATATGATGTGTTGTTGGGACACAACAAGGCAGCTGTCTAAGAAAAGAAAGAACCCAATTAATTAAGTGAACACATACTGAAGATGAATGGAGATATGTAATTACAAGCCCATCCTTTTCTCATATCAAGAGCAAAACATAACATTCCTTTTTTTTCACAAAAGGCTGCTGAAAATTTTTTTTCTTAACTTTTTGATTGCATCACACAATTTATATCATTTTCCATAAACGCCAGATAGAATCAGTCCAGTATAGGAATCAGCAAGAATTCAAGAAAATATCCAGTATGTCTCCTATTATTACTGAAAATTATAGCACTTCTATTCTGAAATATGCTCTGAGTATTCTGAAAGACAGTGTGCAGACCGCTTTTTCTATCAACAGTACACAATGATCTGATTTCAATAAACTCAGCGATGCAAAAAATTAAAAAAAATCTTTCTTTCTGTGCACTCACTGAGCATGGGTGAGAAGAAGACCTCAGAGGTGGGGCTGTTTTTCTTCCACTTGTACACAGGGATGGGTTTCCCAGAGCTGGACACGCAGTTCAGAGTGATGTTTTCTTTCAGCACTGGCTTCCCTGACAGAAAGCACTTGGGAGTAGAAGGAGGGACTGAGGGGAGAGGAGTGGAGAAATGTTGGTTGTGAGATTTTCTGTTTCACTGTTTCACACTGAATCTAACAATTACAGGTGTGAGACAGGTGAGTTTTTTTTACCCTTCACATCCAGCGTAAGCTGAGAAGTAAGACCAGGATTTATAACCTGGCAGGCAAAGCGCCCTGAATCTGACTCCTGGGTGTTGTTGATGTAGATCGACACATCCTGTGAGGGCATTTTATTGAGGAAACCGACACGGCCCTTAAACTGTTCGCTAACCTCTTTCACGATGTTTGTGCTGTAGCTGATGACCTGTTCCTGAACAAGCAGCACATGAAACAAAACAGATGAAACAAAACAGAAGATTAAAGAGTTTTTTATGGGGTTTTTTTGCACTAAGCATGACAGCACGTATTTGTCCACATCTGCACATGACAAAGGAGACTGCTTCACTGCCATCCACGTCGCTGTGATGGATTTGGCATTCATCCCTGAGATTTGTAATCCCGGCATCTCCTGCTTAGAAAATTGTGATTGTTTGAGAGTTACATGAAACTAATTTGCTTCTACTGATAAAGTCTTCTCATGCAATCATCTTCTGCACATTTGGTCTGGTTCTTCTATAGAACAACATGCCTCATTCACACACATTCATACTCATACTCGGAGAGCAAATTGGGGTTCATTATTTTGCCCGAGGATACTTTGACACGCACACTGGAGCAGCCAGGATCAAACTGCCAACCTAGTTGGGAATGTAGCTAGTTAACTACATTTTAGCTAACTAGCTAGATACAAATAAAAAAGTACAATACTACAATACCAACAACATTGTTAAAAGATTGTGCAAAACAGATTTCTAGCAAACAGTAATACAAATGACATTAATACTAATAATTTGTGCTCTATAAATCTAAAAAACAGCAGCAATTCAATTCAATTTTATTTATATAGCACCAAATCACAGCAAGCTGTCCCCTAAAGGCTCTTTGTATTGTGGGCAAAGACCCTACAATAATACAGAGAAAACACAACAGTAAAAACGACCCCCTATGAGCAAGCATTTGGTTACAGTGGGAAGGAAAAACTCCCTTTTAACAGGAAGAAACCTCCAGCAGAACCAGGCTCAGGGAGGGGCAGTCATCTGCTGTGACCAGTTAGGGATGAGGGGAGAGAGACAGGACAAAAGAGACACTGTGGAAGAGAGAGACAGAGATTAATAATGATTAATGATTAAATGCAGAGTGGAGTATAAACAGAGTGAAAAAAGGTGAATAAAAAGAAACAGTGCATTATGGTTGTTCAGGGTGGTTCAGGGTGGTTCAGGGTCACCTGATCCAGCCTCAACTATAAGCTTGATCAAAGAGGAAAGTTTTAAGCCTAATCTTGAAAATAGAGAGGGTGTCTGTCTCCCGAATCCAAGCTGGGAGCTGGTTCCACAGAAGAGGGGCCTGAAAGCTGAAGGCTCTGCCTCCCATTCTACTTTTAAGTATCCTAGGAACCACAAGTAAGCCAGCAGTCTGAGAACGAAGTGCTCTATTGGGGTGATACGGTACTATGAGGTCTTTGAGATAAGATGGGGCCTGATTATTCAAGACCTTGTATGTGAGGAGAAGGATTTTAAATTCTACTCTAGATTTAACAGGGAGCCAATGAAGAGAAGCCAATATGGGAGAAATATGCTCTCTCGTTCTAGTCCCTGTCAGTACTCTAGCTGCAGCATTTTGGATCAGCATTTTGTAAGGATGTTTCAAATTTTATAAATATTGCGCAGATGTAAAAAAGCCGTCCTACATATCTGTTTAATATGTGCATTGAAGGACATATCCTGGTCAAAAATGACTCCAAGATTTCTCACAGTGTTACTGGAGGCCAAAGTAATGCCATCCAGAGTAAGTATCTGGTTCAACACCATGTTTCTAAGGTTTGTGGGGCCGAGTACAAGAACTTCAGTTTTATCTGAATTTAGAAGCAGGAAATTAGAGGTCATCCAGGCCTTTATGTCTTTAAGATATTCCTGCAGCAAGAAGGTTTAATGCAGAAACATGTTACATGTTCTTACTTAAGAATTCTTGTACAATTTTATAGAAACTTTCTTAAGTGCTCTTTGTGGCAGTGGGCTTGAGTCAGTCTAAGGGAGAATGAGCTCTGCTATCGTGGTAGTGTTGAATAGGGTTGGTGCGATGGATTGTCCATGATGAAGAGCAGTTTGTTTGTGACCACCTGCCCCTCACTGACTCAAACACCTTCAGATTCTGACCAAAGGTTTAGGCACCTTTGGCACTGATGGTCAAATTCCAAAAATAAAAATAAAGATTTGTATTATGAGTGTGGATTTAAGAAGCGCTTTGAATCTGTGATAATCATGTGCTGCAGAACACAAGGTGGAAACTGTTCAACAAACTGATCCATAAATGCAAATTATGCTTTAACAGTGATAAAATAGAATAGTTTTATTGTTATTATATGTCACATATAATGAAATTACATTGTGCGACATATAGTATAAAGTATTTAAAAGCAGAATAGAATAAGGTAAATAAAGCATAAAGACATAAAACACTTTGTACACATATGTTTATGTTACCTTTACATAACTAAGGAATTTTATTTACACAGCTAAGGAAAACATCACGATAATAAATATACTTATCGGGAATATGAGAATGGATGTGTATGAGTGATATGGGTATAGATGTGGTTAGGAGCAGTGTGGTGGGTATTGCAGAGAGTATAATCAGAAGTATTGCACAGTTCACATGATGGAGACACTGTCAGTTCAGCGGTTGTTTAATGTTCAGATGGCCCATGGGAAGAAACTGTTTCTTAGCCTGGATGTGCGGGCTTTCATTGAACTGAATCGTTTGCCAGAAGGCAACTGTTCGAACAGGTGGTGCACTGGGTGGGAGGGATCATTGAGAATTGTCGTGGACATTCTCCGACAAACTGCACCATGGAGGGCAGAGGGCAACCAACAATTTTCTGGGCTGTGTTTATGATGCACTGGAGGGAATGTCTGTCTACAGACAGATGCTCACATGTGATGGTGGATCGGTAGAAGGTCACCAGTAGACTCCGATCCAGTTTGTTCTTCCAGAAGATCCTCAGGAAGTGTAATCTCTGCTGGGCCTTCACCATCATTGCACTGGTGTTGGCTTCCCTGATATGTGGACTCCCAGGAATCTGAAGAAGGTCACTGTCTCCACCACATCCCCGTTGATGTAGGGAGGGTTGTGGTCCACTATGGTCCTTCGGAAGTCTACAATGATGGTTTCTGAAGTGTTCAGTAGTAGGTTGTTGGCTACACACCACGTGGACAGATGTTTCACCTCATCTCTGTAGGCATTCTTGTCCCCTCCTGTAATGAGCCCAAACAAGGTGGTAGCATCCGCAAACTTAAGGATGGAATTTGATGGATGGGATGGTGTACAGTCATGTGTGTAAAGCGTGTACAGGAGGGGGCTCAGCACACAGCCTTGGGGAGAGCCGGTGCTCAGGGTGAGCGTGGATGATACCTCTAGGTGAGAACCCAGCCTCGTTGACCTGTCCCTGTCCTCTCACTTCCTGTTTTATTTTAGCAGTCCCTTGTTCCGTGTGCTCAGTGTTCTGCTTCGCTTCTCCTTGTCTCATTTGTGCCATTCTGTTCATCCTGTTTTTTATTTCAGGATGTGGCTAACATTAGTTGGTGAAAGGTGTGGACAGCAGGCAGGCTAGTTCAGCACCCAGACTCTTCTACTATATAGCCAAACTGTTGTAATAGATGCTGCGGTTTATCATTGTGTTGCATAGTTCAGCAACACATTTCAGCGCTGATAATGCACACTCCTCAATTTCACAGGCACCCCATACCATCAAAGGTGCAGCGTTTTGAACTGAGCGATGATAAGAAGCAACCAAGGTCGTTTTCCTCGTTAGTCCGGTGGACGCGGTGTCGGTGTTTTTAAAAAGAATTTCACATTTCCGTTCTTCTGACCACAAAACTGTTTTCCACTTTGCCTCGTCCCCTTTAAAATGAACTTTGGTGCAGATAAGGCAGCAGTGTTCCTGGATCATGTGCACATATGACTTCTACAGTGCATAAAGGAGCTTTATCCTGTATTCATGGACGGCACACCGAACAGTGCTCACAGACACTGATTTCTGGAAGTTCCTGAGCCATCGCAGAATTATACCTGTTTGTAAAGCAGTGCCACCTGAAGGCCCAAAGATCACAGCCATCCAATAGTGATTTTCAGCCTTGTTGCTTGCGCACAGAGATTTCTCCAGATTCTCAGAATCTTTTGATATGTACATGATGACATGTACTGTAGATGATAAGATATGCAAAGTATTTTACATTGACATTGAGGAACATTATTTTGAGATTGTTACACAATTTTTAGCCACAGTTTTTTTTTTACTACACAACAAAGGTTCACCACTCTGTAAAAAAACTGGATCTTTACTTCAGAGGAATCTGCCTCTCTGCTTTTTTAATGCCAACTGTGTTACTGACCTGTTGTCAATTAAATTAATTAGTTTCAAAATGTTCCCAAACTGTTTCGTTTTAGTACCACTTACTTTTACAGCCTTTTTGTTTCCCCTGTCCCAACATTTTCTCTGTACATTTTCTTAGTTTAGATATTTGATATGTTTTCTATGTTTAATTGTGAATAAAATATAAGTTTATAAGATTTGCAAATTATTGCATTCTGTTTTCATTTACATTTTACACAGCGTCCCATCTTTATTGCAACTGGGGTTACAAATGACTGCAGATAGAAATAACAGGGAACAGGTACACGCAGGAGTAAGAAGAAGAATTGGTCAGTTAGCATTAAAAGGCAAGAGGGGAAAAGAAATGTGTGTGTGACTTTACATGTGTATGAATGTATGTATGCCAAGTGTGTATGAATCATAAGAAAACGTGTGTGTGTGTATGTATGTTAGTGTGATGCAGGGTGATCAGCAACAGTCAACTATAATCTGTTCGAGTTTAAGCTTGAAAGTGGTCAGAGACACTAAAGTTGTGAGTTTAAGGGTGCTTTGTAAAGTGCTGCAAAGTGAAAGGAAGTGCGACCACAAACAGTGGAGGTGGGGACGATGAGCTTGATTTACTCACTTGGCCTTGTACGATGCTTATTGTGGGAGAGGTGAAGGTGGGATGACAGATAAGGCGGTGTCTTGCCCAGGATTGTCTTATGCACTTTGTCTTATTGGCATTGAGGCCAAACCGAACAATCAGGAACACTAATGCTATTGAACCATGATTAAAAGTTCTCAGCTGTCACTCTCCCTAATTAAATGTAACGCAACCTCAGCACAGAAGCACATACAGTGGTGTGAAAAAGTGTTTGCCCCCTTCCTCATTTCCTGTTTTTTTGCATGTTTGTCACACTTAAGTGTTTCGGAACATCAAACCAATTTAAACAATAGTCAAGGACAACACAAGTAAACACAAAATGCAATTTGTAAATGAAGGTGTTTATTATTAAAGGTGAAAAAAAATCCAAACCATCATGGCCCTGTGTGAAAAAGTGATTGCCCCCCTTGTTAAAACATACTATAACTGTGGTTTTTCACACCTGAGTTCAATTTCTCTAGCCACACCCAGGCCTGATTATTGCCACACCTGTTCTCAATCAAGACATCACTTAAATAGGAGCTGCCTGACACAGTAAGGTCCACCAGAAGATCCTTAAAAGCTACACATCGTGCCGAGATCCAAAGAAATTCAGGAACAATTGAGAAAGAAAGTAATTGAGATACATCAATCTGGAAAGGGTTATAAAGCCATTTCCAAA
>JAMQGT020012111.1:0-35734 GCA_024447675.2 Pterophyllum scalare | reverse complement strand
GTCTTCAGTTTCTATGCCATATGTCAGGACAAGATCCAGAGTATGATTAAAGTGGTGGGTGGGCTCATTTATATTTTCAAAGAAGTCAAATGAGGCTGCAATTATTTTATCTAAATCAGTTAAAAAGTCTAAGAATTCAGGTAGAAACTCTGAATAAGGGCCAGGTGGATGCTAGATAACAAGAAATAAAACAGGATTTTGAATTTTCCAACTAGGGTGGCCAAGACTAAAAGGTAGATTTTCAAATGATTTCAAACTCTGTCTCAGTCTTTGGCTCACTACAAAGCTTGAGTGGAAAGACTTCCTCCTCCTCAACCTGTGCTTCCAGGATTCTTACGGTTAGTGTGACCCTGTCATGGTCCTGGGTCTAGGGCCCAGTGTTTTCTGTTTTTTGGACATTCGGTTTCTGTTTTGATTCTTAGTTTAGTCACCTGAGTTCTGCTCTGCATCATGGTGTTTGTGTTTACTTCCTGTCACCCTGTGTTCCCTCTGTGTGCCTGACTCTGGTGTTTCTGTATGGTTTTCTCTATTTGTTGGTTTGCTTTGTGTGTCAAGTTCAAATGTCTTAGTTCTGTTTCCTGGTCTCTGTATTTAATCATTTCCTGTTTTACTTTAACAGTCCATTTTTTCTTGTGCTCTGTATTCAATTTTACTTCATCTGTCTTGTTAATGTGATTCTGTCCAGCTGTTTTCTCTGGTGTGTCCTAGTCCCCTGATTACCTAGCATCCATTTGCCTTGTCTCCGCTTCCCTTTGTTTTCTGTCGCGTCCTCGTCTTTGGTTTCTGTGCCCAGTGTGTGCTCTGCTGTCTTTTCGTTCAAGTGAGATTCTGTAATTTGTTCTGCTGGCCCCATCCAGCTCCATTCTGAGTTCTTGCAACGAAGCTGATGGAAAAGTTAAGTCCTGCCTTGTTCTGAGTCCTGCACTGGCCTGCCACAGTGAAGTCCATGACAGGCTCAGGAGTGTTGATTGCATTTAAACTAACATATTCATGTTACATGTTCATAAACCTGTTGTAACCAGGTTTCTGTAAGGCATGTTGATCAATTATTAAATCATTTGCTAACAGGGACTTAGAGATAATAATCCACAGTTAACTGTTTTACTCTTAAATATATTGTTCTTGTGGATTTTCAAGCTTAAATAGTTCTGATTCTGCCAAACAGTCTTTATGGGGATGGGATTTTGAAGATAAGAGGAGAGAAGCTACAAAGAGGAGTGTAGGACTGCAACTCTGCTTCATGCTCTCAACCCTGGATGGTCACATTTTGGGGGTTTAATACATCTGGCCAGATTTCTATGAATGAGAGCTACTCCATCCAAAGTGGGATGGATGCCGTCTCACCTGACAAGACCAGGTGTCATGATATAGGCTGTTGCTGGAGTCCTTCTGCTTTGCTGACTTATTTCCTGACCAGTCACCTCCAGGATCAGTTCTCCACCTACATGCCTGCTTGCCCTCCAATGCTTGCAAACTCTGGACTCCTGCAGCACCTGTCACCTCCCCCTCTTTGTAGAGACTACCCGGAGCTCAGTAAGACAGAGACGTTTGGATTACTCTTATTCACATTATGTTGGAAATATTGTGAATGGACCTTAACCACCTTCTCCCTTTCCTCGCAGAGGACCATCGGTGTCTGGATGTCACCCTCTCACTCCCTGACTCTGTGCAATATCTGTTCCCTTATTTGTGTTAATAAAGGCTGTTCTTGCTGACTCTGCATTACAGCTCCACTTAGCTATAGGCTTATGAGGCTGACAGTACAATCTGCCCACAAACATGAACACAGCAGACCCAGTTAAAACGGCTCTGACCAAACAAGGAGGTGTTCTTGCTCAACAGTGAACTTCTTGCTGCAAGTGTTAGGAGAACAGCAGGCTCTCACTAATCAACGGCTCACTGAACTGCTTGAGTTGCTTCCCCAGTACAACCCTCGGACCCCTGGGGCCAGTCTGTTTCCCCACCAGCCCCAGGAGAGGGGGTGACTTCAACGGTTTCCACCAGTAACCCGGTCTCAGCTGGAGAAGTGTTCTGGGATGCCGCACCCCCTCTCTGCAGCCATTTGTGGGGGAAGGTCAGGCATTGTGGAAGTTTCCTTCTCCAGTATTCACTAGCAATCTCCTGTTCTCCACGCTCTTTCCCTGATGATGCGTTCAAGTTGTCATATGTGATAGGATACCAGCGAGGTAGGGCCCTCGCTTGGATGGAAGCTTTTTTCTTTTCCACTCCAATCTCCATTTGCTCTTATAAAACGTTCACTGAAGAATTTAGAAAACACTTCCAATCCAATCCAAATTTATTTATAAAGCACATTTAAAAAAGAACAGAGTTGACCGAAGTGCTATACATGGGGAAAATAGGATAAAATGAATACACCAAACACACACACACATCAAAAGTATATCTAAGAAATCACAAGATTAAAAAAATAATACAACAGATAGCTCTCACTCTGATTCGAAGGCTACAAAAAAAAAGTTTTAAGACACACTTTAAAAGCATGCAGAGTGGAGGCTGACCTAACATAGGGGGGCAACTCTTTCCATAGTTTGGGGGCTATGGCTGAGAAAGTTCAGGCCCCCTTGTTCTTAAGTCTAGTTTTAGAAACACAGAGAAGTAGCTGGTCAGTGGACCTCAGTGACCTAGAGTGAATGTAAGGTGTTAGGAGTTCGGTGAGGTTTGATGAGGCCAGCCAATTCAAAGATTTTAAAACATACAATAAAATATTAAAATCAATCCTAAAATGCACAGGGAGTCAGTGAAGGGAGGCTAGCACAGGGGGAGATGTGCTCAGTTTTAGGAGTTCTAGTAAGAAGGTGAGTGGCTGCATTCTGGACTGAAGGCGTGAAAAAGAGGACTGGTTTATACCAACATTCAGGACATTACAGTAGTCAAGCCGAGTAGAAATAAAAGCATGTATAGCTCTTTCAAAATTGTTAAAAAATAACAAGGGCTTGACCTTCTTGATCCTCATTTGATAAAAGCCTGATCTCACCACAGAGTTTATCTGTTTCTCCAGCTGTAGATTACAGTCTGTTTTCACAACAAGGTGATTTACCTTGGGCCTCACATAAGGATCAAGTGGGTCCAGGTCCAATTTTGTAGTACTGCTCAAACTACTTGGTCTAAGTATCATAACCTTAGTCTTGCTTTCATTAAATTGCAAAAAGGTTAAAGCCATCCAAGCTTTAATGTCATTCAAATAACATTTTCAGTGAGCTGCCATCATTTTCTTTCAGGAGCAGATAGATTTGGGAATCATCAGCATAGAAGTGGAAGGAGAGACCATATTTTTCAAATATCGATCCTAGGGGAAGTAAATATCAAGAAAAAAAGCCAATAAAACATCATTAAAAACTCTTAAAAGAGCGGATTCTGTGCTGTGAAATGCCTTAAAGCCAGACTGAAACACCTCAAGTACCTTACGCATATCTGAAAACGGTTGAAACTGCAGAAGAACCACCATTTGATCTTTTTGGTGGGGGAAACCTTTCTAGGAGACTGTTAAATCTTACCCAGAGAAATAAATCAGTGGCCAAACGTATAATTGAATTTCGCACCTGTTTGTGTACATGTAAAAACTCATATTACATAAACATAAACATATTATTACTGCAAAAATAAACACAAAAATCTCTGACTGGCTTGATTTTGGATTTAATATAAAGTACTTTAGAGCTGTGAGCTGTTTTGTGATGGTTGGTTTTAATTGTTTCAGTAAGGTACGGAGAGCTCCATTCTGTCCACATTCCTGTACGGTCTGATCACTGAAGAAAGTAATCAGACATCTAAAGCACAACAATCAAACCACTTTGTTAGGGCCCAACAAGCATTTGTGCCCAAGGGTCTGTAACTGTAACATGATCTGGAAATGACCAAAACTCTGCACATTTTTGATGACGTGTGACTAACTTATGACAGTTTGTCCATTTCTATCACAAGTGCATTGCTAGTTTGATTTTTTTCCCTCTCTTTTTCTTTTTTTAAAGAGTTTCACCACCACAAAGGTTTGTTGTCCTAGTGCTGTATCATAAGATGCTATCTGGGGCAACAACCAAACACCATTCAGGGAATACCGACCATCAAATTTCTACTACTGGAAGAGTTTACATCTGTTCTTTGTCTTTAAACAAGCCAATTCAGGTGTTTCCATCAGTCATATTAAATAATTAATTCTGAATTCTTCTGGTTTCAGTCTTCCAGCAAGATGTTTTCACTTGCTGTAAGAAATTGTTCCTGTGTGTGTGTGTGTGTGTGTGTGTGTGTGTGTGTGTGTGTGTGTGTGTGTGTACCTGAGTGAATTCCTGTGATGAAACGGCCAACGATGATCATCTCAGGTGAATCACAAACCCTGCTGAAGCCCATGAGTAAACTACCAATAAACACCAGCACTGTTGTGTTTACCACTGTGCCTTTCCTGAAAGTACATGTCCACACTTACACACATATGCAAACACAAATTCACAAATTCACAAATATATGACCCAGAGGTTTATGAAACAACAAGGCCAAGGGCAACCACTGCTATGTGACGAAACTGATCAGCTTATAAATATGATTATAAACTGTCTGCCACAGAGTCAGTCTTAAGAGATAAACATGTTGGCGACATCTCACTAATAAGTGAATGCTTGAAAATTGTTTATGCAGTTTGCTTCAAACTCCAAGAGTGTCTTAAATTTTAATGCACTCTTAATTTGAGGCAGGTCCGAACTCTGCCTTGGGGGCTCTGAACAGTTATTAAGATGGAGCAGTTCAACCCAGTTTCCAAAATGTTGGGATGATGTGTAACCTATTGAAGCTGGGTTTCCTCATTTGATACCAGATTGTTTCACCCATTTGTTCTTCGCTATCATGAATATAGTGATTTTGGACTTATCTGTGCTCTCTGTGTTTAGACCCCCCAAGAGGAGACCACTCACCTGGCTCCCTAATACACCACACCACTTTTTTCTGTTAACCCTATAACAGTGGCGATCGTCACTTACTTGCTGTGAACAGCTGGTCAACATGGAGCATATTACCGGTGAGGCGGCTGCTCAAAGGAACTTTGAATTACTGTAATTATGTGACCGTTAGTCCTATCTGAAAAATTCAAATGGTTTCAGAAAGCTTAGAAATATAGAGTTATTACAGCACCACTTTGGAAACACGTTCTGTTGCTGGTTACAGGTTCAATATTAAAAGGGTTAATTCAACAATAAAAATCCTGAACTTTTATTCCTGCATGCTACAATTGTATCCAGGTTTTCATACATTCATGATCTGGCCAGCAAACAGCACAGCAGATGCAGCTCTATTATGGAAGGCTCTGTCCAGCCCAGCATTTCTGGGGCATCATGAAAAAGCTCTTTGCTTTCTCAGTGACAGACAGGAGACCAATGGTATGCTGCAAATTCTGTCCCCTGTCAAAATCTGAGCCTGAGCTGGCTTCCCCATCCCTGCCTCTGACTGCTGCACTTCCGCCGCTACCTGTGGACATGCCTGAGCTCTTCTCCAGGTGTTACGAAATTGTCGCTCGGCTTCTGGAATACTTCCAGCATATTATCAATGTCGCAGACCTATACATGACCTATGTATAATTGAGGTTGTTTTCTTTGACAATTGCCTATCATCCACCTCCCAGCTCCTGGCTTCACCTGATACAGAACTTCTAGTTTGAACTGTTCAATATACCTACAATATAAAGCACCTTGAGGCGACTGTTTGTTATAATTTGGCGCTAAACAAATAAAACTGAATTGAATTGAATTGAATATGCCAGTATTGTTTATACAGATTTTGTTTATCATTCTACTTTCTACTTTACCTCAAGCTTTTTTATATTTTATTTATTTTATCTCTTACACTTTTTTATTTTATTGTATCCTAGTTATTGTTTAATCTCTGTACCATACCTTTTCCGCTGCTACACTGAATTTCCCCATCGTGGGACTAAGAAAAGGATTTCTTATCTTAGAACCAACCTTGGTGGTGAGTGGAATGAACTTTTCCCCCCTGTGCTCACTCCAAGCCAGAAATTGAGACTTTGGTTCCAAGGTTTGAAGATTTAGAGACCGTGTTGTGTATGGGAGAGTCGACAGAATATGAGACTGTTTTTGTTCCCAAGCCAGCCTATTGAAAGGATGAGTCTGTTTCTGTGCTGGACAATAATAAAACAGACTTTGTTTGTCAGAGCCAACTGATAATAAAACTAAGTATTTTTTTCCTGAGATGTCTATTTCTGAGTCAATTAATTTAACTAATGTGCCATGTTGCTGAGACAGCTAAATTAGAGACCATCTGCAGCGTTCCTGCACCCCCAGACTGTCTATTGTGCACCTGGCCTGGCTGTGGCTATTTTAACACTCCTCGGACATCAAGCCTTGGAGGAGGAATAGCGGCTCTCTTTCAGAATATGTATAAATGTAAGCCGCTGTCTCCTTCATCCTTGTATTCCAGCTTTGAACTGAGTTTATCTGAGCTGGGTCGCCCTCACCCAGTGCTGTGCGCTGTCATTTATAGGCCACCTAAATACAACAAGGATTTTATAAATGATTTTTCTGAATTGCTGTCTGAACACTAAATTTAGTGGACTCTTTTAGCTTTATTCAGTGGGTGTCGGGCCCCACACAAGAACGTGGACACACTCTGTACCTAGTTATATCATATGGTCTATCAATTTCTAACTTTGTGAAAATTTGTGATGCAGTGTTTTCAGACCATAAGCCTGTGTTATTTGACCTTGCGTTGCCCTGTAACATTGTTAAACCTCGCACTCCTGCGCGGCACTGTCGTGTTTTTAAACTCGTCCGCTGCAGCACATTTTTCTGCTCTCTTTAATTTGAACTGTGACATTCCTGAGTTTCCTAATACAGAGGTGCTTACCTCCTGGTTTCACTACACCTGTCGGTCTGTTTTGGATACGGTGGCTCCAGTAAAATCCAGGCGGCCTAGAACTAAATTTGAGCCCTGGCTGAACAACTCTACTCGTGCTGTCAGACGTGAATGCCAAAAGGCTGAATGAAAGTGGAAAAAGGACCAGCTGTAGGTGTCTTTTGAAATATTAAAGGACTGTTGGCGTCGCTATCAGGCATGTGTGAAAGAGGCCAAACAAGAGCACCTGTTAAATATTACTGTGGGAAATAGTCACAAGCCTGGTGTACTGTTTGATACTACAAATACTGTTTTGAACACCACTCAATCTACTGGCGTTGAGCCTTCAACTAAGGCTTGTGAGAAATGTCGTGATTTCTTTGTGACAGAAGTAGAAAATGTCAGGGCTCTCATATCACCTCCTGTTTGTGACCCCTCAGTCTCTGTTCCCTGCTCTGCTGCTGCTTTGCACCAGTTTGCACCAGTTCCACCAATCACTCTCTCTTCTTTACCTGAGATTGTCGGCCTCTTAAAGCCCGCTAGCTCCCCAATTGATGTCATCCCACCTCGATTTTTTAAAGAGGTTTTTCCAGTATTAGGCCCTGCTGGTCTTGCTCTTATTAAAAGCAGCCTGGGGTGGTTCCTGAATCATTTATGCATGTGACAGTTTTTACACTAATTAAAAAACTAGATTCCACTGTCAATTTCTAGGCTCCCTTTTCTTTCAAAAATGTTGGAATAAGTCATTTATAGCCAACTGAAAGTATTTTTAGATGAAAATGATATCCTTGAAACTTTTCAGTCAGGGTTTAAGCCTCTCCATAGCACTGAGTCTTTGCTAAGGGTGTTTAAATACATTTTCCTAACTACAGATACAGGAGACTATGTGATTTTACTTCTTTTAGATCTAATGTCTGTTTTTGACACAGTGGACCATAACATTTTAATTTCTCATCTAGAGTGTTGGGTGGTTATTCAGGGCAAAGCTCTGGAGTGGTTCAGGTAATATTTGACCCAGAGAATGTTTTCTGTTAGCCTAAACAATTTTAGATCATCCTCTGTGCCTCTGTCGTGTGGGGTGCCCCAGGGCTCAGTACTTGGACCACTGCTGTTCCCTCTGTATTTGCTTCCCCTTGGCTCCATCCTTAAGAAACATAAAATTGCTTTCCACTGTTATGCAGATGACACCTAGATTTACATGCCCCTTAAACAAAGTGATGCAAACTCCGTCCAGACTCTCGATGACATCAAAGGTTGGATGGCTTCATATTTTCTGAATTTTAATGATAAAAATACGGAGGTCATCGTTTTTGGTCTTGGCATCATGGGGAGGCTGACTCCTGTGAATCTGGGTTCTTTGTCTCAGTATGCTAAGCCTACAGTTACAAATTTGGGTGTTAAAATGGATGAAAAACCTTAAGTTGGAGGGTCAGATTAATGCTGTGGTAAAATCTAGTTCTTTCACCTGAGACAGCTCAAGCTAAAAAATATCTTGTCAAAAGATCAAGCCTTTGTTACAACCAGGCTGGATTCCTGTAATTCTTTGTATTTTGGTATCAACCAGTCATCCTCACTAACCACTCATTGTCTCGTCTTCAGCTGGTACAAAATGCTGCTGCACAGCTATTGATTCGAACACAAAGGAAGGAACACATCACTCCAGCTTTATCTTCTCTGCACTGGCTTCCTGTTTATTTTAGAGTTCATTTTAAAATTCTTTTATTTGTTGTTAAGTCCTTAAATGGCCTTGCATCACCCTACCTCGTGGAGTTGCTGCACCTACACTCCCCTTCCCAATCATTCAGATCTGCTGACCAACTGCTTTTAGTCATACTGAGGACGGTGCGGAGGCTCAGGGGGGACAGAGCCTTCGCTGTGGCAGCTCCCAGGTTGTGGAACTTACTGCCTATGCACATTAAACAGGCTTCTTTGCTAACCATATGTAAATCCTCTCTCAAGACCCACCTTTTTAGCCTGGCGTTTGACCAAGCTTGAGATGTTTGCATTGCTGTGTATTTATTTATTTATTTATTTTTATCCTGACTCTTGATTAATTGTGTATTTTTTTTAATTTTTTTTTTATTTTACTGATGCTCTTATTTTTTTTTATATTTTATTGATGCCCTTATTTTGGGTGTTGACTTTTACATTTGTGTATTGTTGTGTTTTATTTTTCCATGTTCAGCACTTTGGTCAGTGCTTGCTGTTTTAAAGTACTCTATAAATAAATTGGCTTGGCTTGTCATCATCTCTGGTCACTTGCCAGACCTTCTGGGGAACTCACTTGTCAAGTGATTTTTGGTTTGGGACATTTGAGAGCTGAGGGGTGAGGGCTGGGGGAGGTTTGCCTAATTACAGCTGACCCATTGAAGCTGGAGGCTTTTCCGCAATCAATACTAGATTCTTGCACCGCATTCAATTCAATTCAATTCAATTCAATTAAAAATTTATTCTATTCTATATGCTACCAAAACACAACAAACAGTTGCCTCAAGGTGCTTTATATTGTAAGGTGAAGACCCTACAATAATTACAGGGAAAACCCAACTGTCAAAATGACCCTCTATGAGCAAGCACTTGGCGACAGTGGGAAGGAAAAACTCCCATTTAACTAAGGGAAGATTCAGGGTCACTTGATCCAGCCCTAACTATAAGCTTGATCATAAAGGAAAGTTTTAAGCCTAATCTTGAAAATAGAGAGGGTGTCTGTCTCCTGAATCCAAGCTGGGAGCTGGTTCCACAGAAGAGGGGCCTGAAAGCTGAAGGCTCTGCCTCCCATTCTACTCTGAAGTATCCTAGGAACCACAAGTAAGCCAGCAGTCTGAGAACGAAGTGCTCTATTGGGGTGATATGGGACTATGAGGTCTTTGAGATAAGATGGGGCCTGATTATTCAAGACCTTGTATGTGAGAAGAAGGATTTTAAATTCTACTCTAGATTTAACAGGGAGCCAATGAAGAGAAGCCAACATGGGAGAAATATGCTCTCTCTTTCTAGTCCCTGTCAGTACTCTAGCTGCAGCATTTTGGATCAGCTGAAGGCTTTTCAGGGAGTTTTTAGGACAGCCTGATAATAATGAATTACAATAGTCCAGCCTAGAAGTAATAAATACATGGATTAGCTTTTCAGCATCAATCTGACACACAATGTTTCTAATTCTAGAAATATTGGACAAATGCAAAAAAGCGGTCCTACATATTTGTTTAATATGTACATTGAAGGACATATCCTGGTCAAAAATGACTCCTCACAGTATTAACCCTATAACCCTGAAAGTGTTGGCCGTGGCAAAGTTGGGTATCACCTGAATAGCAATGAAAAAGTAGGCTGTGCTCTAATCTCTGTAATAAAATATTTTTGTCAACAGTAGGACAAGCACAGATGTGAGTCCACTGTGTGCCTACGCCATAGGCATTCAGTGTTTTGTGGATTTATCTTGGTAATCTGATCTCCAGCTGATGACTCTGGCTTTACGAGCATGGAACGTCACCTGTCAGATGCTAGATATAGTCTGACTTGCCTCATTGCACAGCTTGGGCTCCTGGATGCGCTATTCCGATGTTGCCCTTGGTTAGAGGGGGTGGCCATGGGTGGGTATACGTAATTTGGTGCCTGTACATTGAGGTTTTCCCTACTGAACGAGAGGAGTGGTGTTCTGTTATTTGACTTCTTCTGTGTAACCACACCTTGTCCATAGCAAATACCATGCTCGACCATAAGGGTGTCCATGAGTGCTCTTGGCACCAGGTTGCAGGTTAATGATTGATTTTGTAATTGTATCATCAGCCTTGCAGCCATGTGTCTTGGACACTCAGGTGTAAAGAGAAGAACAGTGCCATCAATTAATCACCACTTGGTGGTGAACTGGATCATACGGCTAGGAAGGATGCTGGACAGACCTGGCATCTCCAAACATGTAGCGAGGGTGTGCTGGGAAAGTCTGGCAGAGGCCCCAGTCAGCAAGATCATCAATCCTCACCTATGGCAGAACTTCAACAGCATTTCAAAGGAGGCTGGGAGCACTGAGCCTGAGTGGACTATGTTCCACAACTCCACTGCTGATGCGGCCATGCGGAACTGCAGCCATAAGGTCAAGGAAAGACTTCTGAGGCAACTGGTATGTATCAAAGAGTAGCGTTTCTACTCTGCCACACTGAAAGGAGCCAGTTGAGATGGTTTATACATCTGACAAGAATGCCTCCTGAGCACCTCCTAGGCAAGGTGTTTCAAGCATGTCCTACAAGGAAGAGCCCCCCGGGCAGACCCAGGACTCGCTGGAGAGAATATATAACTCAGCTGGCTTGGGAACAACTAGGTACAGGCAAGTCCAGGTTATTGCTGCTGGAAAACAATGGTCATGCAGTGAGTGGGTGAAATTGGGCAAACTTCAGGTAGCATTATCATAAAAAAAATCCGGGCCCCATAAAATAATTTTTTAAATGAATGAAAAAAGTTTTAATTCTCTTTCCAGTTGTATAAAATCATGTGAGTTGGTGTATCCTTTGATTCTCAAATAAAGACGTGAAAAGTCAATGTTCACTCACTTCCTCCTGATTGCATCATGCCAGAGGACGGACACTCTCTGCTCTCTGTCACCTTTGACCTTAGGCAACATTTACAAATTTCAAATTCATCCCCAGAACCCCAGCTCTCGATACATACCTGCTTTGCATAGGATAGAATTTTAGGAAGAACTCACAAATATCAAGGTTTTTAATGTCAAAATATGATATGAATGTTTAAAAATTTATATATATATATATATATATATATATATATATATATATATATATATATATCTGGTACCAAAGTAAAGCACAAAAAACAGGCTTTTAAAAAAGTTTTGTATCAATAACATTGAAAAATGTCCTGAAAGCATATTTAGATGTTGATATCTTAAAGGTTTGGTTTCCTAACTGCTTTAAAAAAAATAGGCTAACTCTCCTCACATGTTTAATTGAGTAAATGGTGGTTACTAGCTTCAACTGTACACACATTTTGGGTAGGGAGCTTTCAAAACTGCCATTTTGTCCAAAGCATCACTGGGGCAATTGGCCAGGAAGGACTGGGCTAAATTTTGTGTGTGTATATTTGGTGAGTTTTTCCTTCCCACTTGTCACCAAGTGCTTTCTCTTAGGGGGTCGTTTTGACTGTTGGGTTTTCTCTGTAATTATTATAGGGTCTTTACCTTACAATACAATGCACCTTGAGGTGACTGTTGTGATTTGGTGCTATATATATTGAATTGAATGGTCCACTACTGGTGCGCTTTACTTTTCTGCAGGTGACAGATGTGAAAGGGTCTGGAGAAGTTGCGGAGAATGTTATGCTTCCTATAACACCATTCAGCATGGCCAGTTTGGTGGCCACAAACCTCTACAAGCTAGGTAACAGCACCCTGACTGCCGCTATTGGGATGAAATCCTTGGACCAAGACCACACCCTGGTGCAATGGGTCCTGGTTTCCTCCTGGTGCATGACAATACCTGGCATCATGTAACTTGTGTATGCAGGCAGCTCCTGGCAGATGAAGGAATTAACACCACTGACTGGCCCCCACTCTTGCTGGACCTAAATCTAACAGGACACCTCTGGGACATTATGTTTAATTCCATCCAGCACCACCATGTTGCACCTCAGACTGTCCAGGAGATCCCCCAAGACATCATAAGGGTGGCTGTAGCTCAGGAGGTAGAGCAGTGGCGGTTTGATTCCTGGCTGCTTTGGGCTGCATGCCAAAGTATCCTTGGGCGAGATACTGAACCCCAAATTGCTCTCCGACGCAAATGTTGGAGTATGGATGTGTGTGAATGTTAGACAATAAGCACTTAGCTTAGTTATATATTGAAGTGCTTGTACGAATGGGTGAATATAAATGTGTTATAAAGCATTTTGAGTGCTCAAATACCGTAGAAAAGTGCCATATAAGAACTAGTCCATTTACCTTTCATCATTTGTCATCTCATTAGGAGCATGCCCCAGCATTGTCAGCCATGCATACAAGCATGTGGAGGCCATACAAACTGAGTAATATTTTGAGTCTGGGACGGATGGGCGGGGAAATGGCCGGAACCATTTTGGATCTGGGTCGTATGCTTAAAAAATGAAATAATCCGAAACGGCTCCGGGCCAGATGACATGTTACATACATAAACAGATCCGTGTCGGATGAGTGGGGAAATGACGGAGCTGTTTCTGAACCATAATCCTGATCCATTCCAGATCCGTCCTGCTGTGCAAGTGGACTCCGATCCAGACCTGGTTCGCGGATCTGTTACGGAGTCTGTGATACATCCAGGGCGGATCCGTTCCGGAGTCACTTTGCTATCAGGGAGGGGTGTGGGAAGACCCTCCCACCCCCTCCTCCCACTCGAAGTGTTTGGGGTGATGTGTTGGATGTATGTCAGTGTATGTAGTGGAAAGAATGTGTATGACTGTGTGAAGGCTACGCTGCTATTCAAATTAGAGGGACAGATGTCACATGAGCACAGATCAACAGCATCCACCCCCACCCCACCCCCCCAAGGTCCTCAATGTCTAAGGTGTAAATAAAACTGGGGAGCAAGCAGCAGTGAACAGACGAGCGGGGCCACCTCAGCAGCTCCACCCACTAACCACTGTGTGACACACCTGCCCCCCAAGGCCCTGTGTGTTGTGACACACACAGGGCCCCAGGATCTGTGGGCACCCCAGAATCCCAGAAAATACTTTAAAAGCCAAACATTACCATGACATTCATGCCCATGATGACTGTATTAAACCTCTGACAACACCTGTATATGTATGTATGGCAGTGTTCCACTAATGAGAGTATTTGAGTAGTGTGTATGCATGGGTTTCAGTGTATGGTGTGAATGATAAAATTCAGTACTGTGCATGAACATCCAATATTGACTGTTCTATACTTCTCAATAATTAAGACTCCCAGACAGTGAAGACAGTGAAATGGTTACCTGCCGAAGCGTGTGACCAGCATTCCCACAATGAGGGAACCCAACAGACCTCCTATAGCAAAGACAGACACGGTGAGAGAGTACATGAGGGTCAGGGTCTCTTCACTGAGTGCTGGTCCATTGCGTCTTAGAGCTGTCTTGTTGAAGAAGTCCTTAATGTACTGACAGGATAAGAAAGAACAGAAAAGGATGCAGGTGAAGTTAAATAACAAATAGGGCATAAAAATGGGTGGAAATGCAAAAAATAAGTATGAATGCAAGACAATTTGAAATTAAAATAGGGAGTTCTGTCTGATTAAGGGGCTATGATTTTAAATGTATAAAAATAATAATACAATTTTTGCCCATGATTCTACATTCTACAGCATATCATATCATAGCTAATCATAGCTCTTGTTTTCAAGCATTTTAATTACTGTGTCTTATTTTCTTTGTGAAGTAAAGCTCTTTTTGTAAATTCAGCATTTGTTAATGAAGTGAGCATTACATTAGCAGCAGGATAAAGCTGGGGTAGGATTTTTTTTCAGGTACACTGGGGGGTTTAAATATGGCCCAAAGTGTGCCAAGAAAATATCCCCCATACTGTCACACCACATCAGGCCACTACAAGGCGGGATGGTTGTCATTTATGACCTATTTTGCAGCAGAAATCAAGACTCATCAGGTCAGGCAAAAGAAAAATTTCAGTCTTTCTTCTGTTGTCCTGTGCAAACTACAGCAATAATTTCATTTTGTTAGCTGACATGTGTGGCCCCAGTAATCTTCTGTTGCTATAACTCAACTTGGATAATTTCATCTGTCTGCCTTCACAAGCATATGAACTTGAGTAACATCCCATTCTTAATCCACAGGGTTTAATATGATACAGGGTTCTAGGCAGAACTATTGGACCGGGGTGTGGGCTGGGAGTGAGGGGATCCCCCGCGGTGCCAAATGACCGCTGCTAGTCCTAATGGCCAGTCCACTAGCTAACTGTGTTGATAGTGATAGCGGACAGTGGAAACCTGATCAGGCGTTAGCAAGAACCCTGTGATGTCAGCCCACCCTTTGCAGCTACTATAGCTTCAACTCTGTGGAAGACCAGTCCCTAGAGGGAAACTCCATCAGAGAGAATGCAGCCTGCCTGTCAGCCCACCTACAAAAAAAGACAAAACCAAAGCAAAAGCAACCACTCCAGCCAGCCCATGACATGACACCCAAACATGTTCTGTCAGGGTGGAGTCAGGATTCTGCACGTCCAAATTTTTCCACAACAAAGTCACTCAGTCATGTCTTTATGGACCTTCTGTTATGGTTCAGCTGTATGGCAGGTAGGAGAGGAACCCACAATGCAGGACTCAGGGACAGCTTAAACTTAACTTCAGCTTTTATTTGCTGATGAAAACAAGGTTGGATGGGGCCAGCGGCACAAACTCGAAAAACTTACATTATCTAGGCAGATGGACGGAAGCACACCCGGTGAACAGGGAGCCATAGTTGACAATGCGAGAAGGAAGTGACATAAACTTAGACAACATATACACACCAGGAAATTAGATAATTGGAAACAGCTTTCCAGGACGTGCAGGAAGCAAAACTAAACCCGAAGCACAAGAACCAAAGGCCAAAATAAAACAGGAAGTGGCAAACACAGAGAGCAAGACTAAGACACCAGAGAATGCTGGGACGGGCCTTTGGTCCTACAAAAGTTGGAAAACTCTGAAATAGCTGCTACAATCTTTTTTGGACTACTGAACACTAATTTTGTACTTCACGCGTCTCCAGAGTTTATGTATAATTTTGCTAGTCTTGGAGCTAGAAAGCAGCATACATTCAAAGAAAGCACAAAAGACTGACTGGGTTGAGTTTACTTAATTGTACAGTGGTATGAGGAAGTTTGGGCACCCCTGATAATGCTCATGATTTTCCTTTATAAATCACTGGTTGTTTGGATCAGCAGTTCCAGTTAAATCTATCATAGAGCAGGTGAACACAGTGATATTTGAGAAGTGAAATCAAGTTTATAGGATTTACAGAAAGTGTGCAATAATTATTTAAACAAAATTATGCAGGTGCATAAGTTTGGGCACCCCAACAGAAAAATGACATCAATATTTAGTAGCTCCTCCTCTTGCAGAAATAACAGCCTCTAAACGCTTCCTATAGCTTCCAGTGAGAGTCTGGATTCTGGTTGAAGGTATTTTGGACCATTCTTCTTTCCAAAACATCTCCAGTTCAGTCAGGTTTGATGGTTTCCCAGCATGGACAGCCTGCTTTAAATCCCACCACAGATCTTCAATAATATTCAGGTCTGGGGACTGAGATGGCCATCCCAGAACGTTGTCCTTGGTCCTCTGCATGAATGCCTTAGTAGATGTTGAGCAGTGTTTAGGGTCGTTGTCTTGTTGAAGTATCCAGCCCCGGAGCAACTTCAACTTTGTCACTGATTCTTGAACATTGTTCTCAAGAATCTGCTGATATTGACTGGAATCCATGCGACCCTCAGCTTTAACAAGGTTCCCAGTACCTGCACTGGCCACACAGCCCCACAGCATGATGGGACCACCACCAAATGTTCCTGTGGGTACCAAGTGTTTGTCCTGGAATGCTGTGTTCTTTTTCCTCCATGCATACCGCCCCTTGTTATGTCCAAATAACTCAGTGTTAGTTTCATCAGTCCACAGCACCTTATTCCAGAATGAAGCTGCTTGTCCAAATGTGCTTTAGCAGACCTCAGCGACTCTGTTTGTGGTGTGTGTGCAGAAAAGGCTTCTTCTGCATTACTCTCCCATACAGCCTCTCCTTGTGCAAAGTGCACTGAATAGCTGAACGATGCACAGAGACACCATCTGCAGCAAGATGATGTTGGAGGTCTTTGGAGCTGCTCTGTGGGTTGACTATGACTGTTCTCACCATCCTTCCCCTCTGCCTATCTGAGAGTTTTCTTGGCCACTTTGGGCCTTAACTAGAACTGTGCCTGTGGTCTTCCATTTCCTCACTATGTTCCTCACAGTGGAAACTGACAGCTGAAATCTCTGAGGGAGCTTTTTGGATCCTTCCCCTAAACTATGATGTTCAACAATCTTTGTCTTCAGCTCATTTGAGAGCTGTTTTGAGGCTCCCATGTTGCCACTATTCAGAGAAGATGCAAAGAGGAGAAACACCTTAACCCTTTCTCATAATTGGATTCACCTGTGTATGTAGGTCAAGGGTCAGTGAGCTTACAGAACAAATTTTGTGTTCCAATAATCAGTGTTAAAGGTATTCAAATCAATAAAACGACAAGGGTGCCCAAACTTATGCACCTGCCTAATTTTGTTTAAATAATTATTGCACACTTTCTGTAAATCTGATAAACTTCATTTCACTTCTCAAACATCACTGTGTTCATCTGCTCTATGATAGATTTAACTGGAACTGCTGATCCAAACAACCAATGATTTATAAAGGAAAATCATGGAAATGATCAGGTGTGCCCAAACTTTTGCATACCGCTGTATGTAGATATGTAACATTTTACAAAAGTTTATTCACTTTTTTACATGAAGATGTTTTTAGATTGTTTTGTTGTATTAGAGGTCCAGAAGTATGTTTTTCACTGCTGTTATACTGTGTGTCACATGCGTATTATGTTAATAAGAACTATAGATGCTTGGTTTATGAAGTATTTTTGTTTATTATCTTACTTCTTTTAAAGTTGTTGAGAATTAATACTGTAAGAAGAATAAGAATCAGTTGATTGATCCCAGAGGGAAATTCATATTTCGGACTTAGCTCATATGCTATTTGTATGAGAATTTAAATTCCTGATGTGGATAAAAATGATTTTCTGTATCCCTCCTTTTTATAGTGGATGATGAGATCATTTGAGCATTAGACAATTGACTTGTGGTAAAGCAAATGACAAAAATCATGCTAAGTCGAAAATATTTATTCATGCAATCTTATGTGAATGAAGTTCTTTGGATTTACTAGTAAAATTTAAGCGAGGGGGAAAACAGAGCGATCATGTTAGTTCACATCTTTGTAATCCTGTGGGAGCGATGTACACAATAAAATGAAGTAAATTCAAAGGACATTTTTCAGTATGAACTAGTTTAGCTTGTCTCATTCTCCATTAGCCCTCAGTGTGTCTGTATAAATCCAGTTTGTCTTTCGTCAGAGCATCTGTGTCCCTCAGTTCATGTTTTTTGATCGTTTGGATTACTGTTGTTCTCTGTTGGTTTTTTGCATTTCACAAACTTTGGTTTCAACCCCAATAAAGATCACTTTTGCATTCACCTGTTCTGCCTGAGGGTCTGCATGTGAGTCCTTGGTCCTCACTCCATGATAATTGGCTACATTTTCACACATTTTCAGTCCAGTTCTTGTATCGACCATTTTCAGAGGAATGTTTGTTTTAAAACACTGACCTATGAATCATTCTAGTTTAAAACAGCATCTAACTCAAGGGATGAGCCGGTGTCAGTGTCGTGTCTACACATAATAACTAATATTAATTGTATCTTTAGGTCCTCTGTTATTAGGAGCCTGTTGCAAACACATTTATCAGAGTTGAAGTTCTGAAAAATGCCAAAGATAGCAGAATGTGACAGGGATAAAACGGTATGTTTGATTCCCAAAGATTCATCTACTGTTGCCAAAGCACGATCAGAAATGCTCTTAGTGTAAAGGAAGTGGTAAGAAGCCATTCTTACGGAAGAGAAACAGAAAGAAATGTTTCAGATCATTGTGGGTATGTACAGAGGAGATCAGGAGAGAGGTGCAACAGTGAGTGCCTACAGGCATGTGCAAAACATGATGGAGGTTCTGTCGTGGTTTGGGGCTGTGTTTCAGCCTGTGGTTTCTTTTACTACTACTTAAAAAATTGTTTGCATAAAAGAGTTCAGAGTGTGTTGAGAAAAAAACCAAATATTGTTTCTCAAGCTTATTAGAATTTAACAAAGTCTGTTTTTGCCTTAGATACTGTATTTCTTTGTATGTTTGCAGTATGTTTATTGTTTCAATAAACTGATGCACCAATTTGCGATTGTCCTAGAAAACTATAAAGAAAAGAGGCAGGACTCAAGACTTTGCACACATCAGGTATTTCCTAAAAGCAACTAAATCAGAGAGCATTTCTTTCTGATTAGAAAGGAAATATTATCTTTCTATCATGTGCTTTAGATATCGTGCTTTCACAAGACCAATACAAACATTCTCTTTTTTCACTCTGACATTTTCCACTCTCTGTGGAATTAAATCCACAAGTATATTTGACCTCGGCCTCCTGATCAGTTTACATGTGATAGTGAGTCTTGGTGCCAGTTTCAGTTCCGCTTAAGGGGAAGTATGTGTCATGTGCCAGGAAAACTGGAAGACACATGCTGTTACTCAGCTGGTAGCTTTCATGCCTGTGACTTTCTCCTAGTTTTCCTGGTTTTAACAGCAACAAATCTGGCTGTGCTGTACAGAGCACTGTCACCTGACTTGAAGGCAGAATGCTGGGCCCTCAGGAGCATCCTTATGGCTGAGGTCATCCAATGTTTTTAGTTGGGATAGCACTGGATCCACTTAATCTCAGTGACAGAGTTTGTACAATTTGGGCATTTCATATGTGGAGTCAAGAGGCCCAAGTCGACCTGGGGGACTTACAGGAGCAGGGCCAGCCCGAGGCATAGGTGACATCGGCGGCTGCATAGGGCATCCTGACCATCAGGGAGAGCCCAAGCTCACCTAAATTTTTCATGAAATTTTTTTTTTTTTACATGCATATGTCCTGAAAGAAAGAAGAAACTATTACAACGCCCCAGAATTGCACAATTATAACAATACTAATTGAGTAGGCTACTTTATGACTGACTTTGCATGTCAGCGTGAGTTCGGGTAGTTTGGGCAGGCATGCGCACTGGCAGTGCTGCAGGTGACCTGACGGTCCATCAGTTACAGTCACTTGTAGATGAGGCTACAAAACAGAAATGTGACAGGAGAGGACCTTTCCCTCTGGGACAGAGAAGAGGACAAAGAGGAGATTAGAGGATGAAGAAGAAGACAGAGGTATGTTTCCATGAGTAATTACAATGCGTTTTGTTGTTAACCAACTCCAAACAGTTGTGTAGTTAGCTATCGCTGACCGATAAAAACTGAGACTGGCGTCTCTATCATGTTGCCAGATCTCTATAAATAAACACACACACAACCTGTCAGCCTGTTTCACTGACCTCAATAGTGAAGTGCTTCTAGTTAATATACATTTTGCTTGGATCTTATTGTCATGGTCCTGGGTTTATTCAGTTTTTGGACTTACTGTTTTCTATTATTTAAGGATGCAGTTCAATTCTTAGTTTATTCTGTTTTTACAGTTTGAATTTTGTACCTTTTTCTGGTAGTTCCTGATTGGTTTCTTTGTATATATCCTCAGACTTCTTAGTTTTATCTGAGTTCTGTTCTTGGCTGTTGTTAACTTCCTATTTAATCCTGTGTTTCAGTTCCCAGGGCTCCTGTGTTCATGAGTCTGTTTGGTGTTTTATTGCTTCTTGTTTATTCTCCTGTTAAGTAGATTTAGTCCTGGTCTCTGTTCCTTGTGTTGTAGCTTAAGTCCTCCATCGGTCTTCCTTCCTCTTGTTACCTATGTTGTGCTCCTGTTCCTCTAGTGTAGGTGTTATATAGTCCCAAAGTGTGCCTGTTTCCCTGAGTTCTCCCATGTTTTCCTAGTTGTTGAATTATTAGCTCCAGTTGAGCGTTCCTAGTTTCCTTGTAGCTGATGTGTATCCAGGAATAAAGCTATGTATTTCTGAGTCCACGCTTTGCCTCCTGAGTCCTGTGTTTGGGTCTCTATCCTACCTGCCACACTGCTGAATCGCGACACTGTTCAGTGGACAAGACATGCTAGCTGGGCATATCTTGACTTTATTCATGCGTGCATGTTTAGACATAGCTGTGGTGGTTTAATCCGACTGGTTTACTCACTGTTCCTGTGGTGACAGCATTTTGTTAAATGGACTGGTTCTTAAATAGTGCTTTTCTACTCTACCTGAGCACTCAAAGCGCTTTATATAACATGTCTTCATTCACCCATTCATACAAGCACTTTGTTCTAGATCTAAGTGCTTTTAATCTACCATTCACACTCCAATGAACATCTCAGAGAGTATCATGCCCAAACATAATTTGACATGCAGACTGGACCAGCCAGGTATCGAACCACCAACCTTCTGATTAACAGATGTCCTGATCTATCTCCTGTGCTACAGCCAGCCTAGTTGTTTTCACATTGTGGTTAGGTTACATGGCCAGACCAGTAGACCTTGCTTTTAGGTCTCATTTGTGATCTTGGGGTGCCACCCCACCATTATAGTGTAACAACATATTTCGGGCACTTCTTGTAGAACTGGGCACAATGGCTGACAACTTGCAATCGATATAACTGCATTGATACCCAACACTTCTGTATGCTGCATAATTGTAATATATAATTACAAATGGCTTATTTACTAGTCTAAAAACAGCATGTCCAACATGTCCAAAAGTAAATGGTAAATGGACTGGTTCTCATATATGGACTGGTGCTTTTCTACTCTACTTTGAGCACAAGTTAAACACCCTAAATCACATATTTCCTAAACAGCCTATGCTCTCTAGTTTGCATATGGAATTCACTGATACTAGTCCCACCCTCCTCAGTGTGATGGACATGACATAGTTTTAGAATGTGCATCATATTAAAATACATTGTTTTTCAATGGGCTTGTGTATATGAGGCTGAAACAACAATGCACCCCAAAAAAAATAATATTCAACTTCAAACCTCCAGTTGTCCCTCAGGTGACAATGAAGTGGTATGAGGGGTGCCCCAAATAAATTTTGCTTATTACCCTTTCAAGGCTTGAGACAGCCATGCACAGGAGTTACTGGGTCTAAACACCAACACTTTAGTCTTCTTTTCATTAAAATGTAAAAAGTTTAGGGCAATCCAAATGTTAATGTCATCAAGTCTTACAAGAAGTGATTTAATCTGCAAAACCCTCCTTCTGCTTTAAGGGCACATTGATCTGACTATCATCAGCATAGCAGTGAAAGCCCATGCTAAAATTGACCTTGTGGAGCCACCACTTGCACGGGAGCAGAGGATGAACCAGAACCAGTGAGGCTGACAGAAAAAGTTCTGCCTGCTAAATATGACTTAAACCATTCGCAAGCTGTGCCACAGATACTGTAAATGGGGTATTAGGATATTGTGGTCAACCTTATCAAAAGTGATCAATCAAACAGAACAAAAATCACATAATCACCAGAATCAGATGCCAAGACAATATGATTAAAGACCCTTAACAGTGCAGACTTTGTACTATGAAGGGTTTTAAATCCAGACTGAAAAACCTCCAGGATATCATACTTTTCCAAAAAAAAGACTTTAACTGAGTATAAACAATCTTCTCTAAATGTTTGCAAAGAAAAGGCAGCTTAGAGATAGGCCTTAGCACAGTTTGATTAAGAACAGGTTTCTTAATTAAAGGTTGCATGTTTAAAGTTTGCAGAGACCACATCAGAAGAAAAACTGCTATTAATGATGGCAAGAACCAATACTAGGAAAACCCTCTTGAAAAAACTCAAGGGGGAACAGCATCATGGGGCTGAGGGCGTAGGTGAACCTCATCCTCACAATTCAGAAGAATTCAGAAAAGTCATTTACAAAGTCCTTATTATATTTTGGATGCCAATACATGATAGCACACAGCACTGGGCTAAAGCAACCCACCTCAGACAGTCAATTCAAAACTGGAGAATGACATATATAAAAAAATGCTGCTTACATTTATAGTTCTTTTTTACAAACAGTCGCTGTCCCCCCTCCTTTGGTCGATGTATGTAAGAATTAAAATAACAGCCAGCCAGTAAGAGTGCTGGACTCATTAGCACTCAGCCATGTCTCAGGCACACAGAGAAAATCCGGGTCACGACAACTGAAAAAATCACTACAATAAATTTTGGTTTACCAGTGATAAGGCATTTATCAGGCAAAATCTGGCAGAAGCCGGAGCCTTGCCCTGCACTTCAGAAGGAGCCCGATGTTACGACCTCAAGTTCTGAAGATTCACCCTGGCAGGTGGGGCCGGGGGAACAGAGGGGGTCAGAACACCTCATTCAGGCCAACCACAGGTACCAGGAAGGCATCAGTGGGATATAGGAAGCTCCAGGACACAAAGAAGCAAGAAGGTAATTTGTGCTTTGTCCAGAAAACAGTAGAGCACTCTGGCTGACAGATCTTCAGCTTTACGGTTCTTCCCCAATCAGAGCATCCACTGTGGCAACAGCAACGCCACTGTGGAGAGGGCGGAGTCAAAGCCAGGTGCAGGTGAGTTGGGTCTCGTGACAGGAATGGGGCAACAAATACAGTTCACCACAATCAAACGTGACTAAGTCTTTAACACATGGTCAGAGATCCAAGAGTGTCTGGTGATCAAAGAAAGCATCGACATAATCCCTTGAGAACCAAGAACCAGATACAACAGAATAACAAACAAAAATGAAAGTGACAGACGGACAGTTTTAGTGAAGTAAAAACTAGATTTTTGAAATCAATAAAACTTAAACTAATTCCAGACATACCATACTTAATAAAATGAAAACAAACAGGAAATGTCTTTACCTTGAGTTTTTGTCATTTTTGTCCAATTATATTCCAACCAGAGACTAGGGTTGTCTGCATGACTGAATCAATTGCACCCACTGTGCTTGTATTGTAATATGTCATAATAATTATGGAGACTAAAGCTAGCACTGACTACTAAAAACTAAAGTAAACCTAACAAAACCAGTAAAAACTAAACTGAAACAAGCAAATATAATTAAATACAAAATACTTTATTCATCTCACATTTGGGGAAATTATTTAGTTACAGCAGCTCAAATTAGAAGCAATTTCAAACACAGCATGTCAACACTGCATACAGACTTTTAGCACAGTGGTGGAGGGGTGATGATTTGGGCTTGTTTTTCAGCCACAGGACTTGGGCACCTTACAGTTACTGAATTAACCATGAATTCCAGCTATAACTGGATTGAACTATAACAACCAGTTCAATCCAATTATTATTATTATTATTATTATTATTATTATTATACAGAACTATGTGTTGACATACTGTGTTTGAATTTGTTTGTTCATCCTCTCCTGGGAAGATTGCGGCATTACGTTAATACACACCTGAATGCTCCAGACCAGGAAATATCTGCTTATATAGAGATGATAGCATTTGCTGATGACCAGTTAATCAAGGCCATCTCTTTAGCAGCAACTGGCTGCTACTTACCCTCCTCTTAAACTCTATGGAAAATGTAAGGGTATACTAAGTTTATGTTAATGTTATGTTAACGTTTGAGTATAGATTGCTGCATACATGCTTGCAGTGGCTAACTCCCACAATGTTAGCCACCTCCATCGGTTCCAGAAGAACTGCAGCCCCAGTACATACACTGCCTACAATACTTACAGTACTAAAAAAACAAAGGTACCATTGCATATTCAGAATTTTGGTATCCTAATTACCAGTACTGATGACATCACCATAAAAAAAACTGACAAGAAAAATAGGTTTTACTGGTTTTTCTAAAAAGAGGCAATAAGAGCATTCTTTGTATTATTTTCATGGAGATCTCTTCATAAATTAATTTCTTTATTGATTTACTCTTCACACTATTTAACAGATGATCAGTCAATACTCTTTGCACCACAAATGGACTACAAACCAAAATTCTGTCAGGAGATTATTCATAACCAACTGTAAATATCTGGTTATACAGATCACAGCTGACACTACAGAGTAGCAGCTCCAGCACCCAAACAAATGCAGTAATTACATTTCAATAAACTATTTGACATGTTAGGAATCTGGGACTCTGTGTGTGTGTGTGTGTGTGTGTGTGTGTGTGTCTTACCACAGCAGGGGAGTTTACCACTGCCAGATTGTACCCATAAAGCATAGAGCTCCCAAAGGAAGTAAGGAATGCCACTGCCAACAAAGAGCCAGTGAGATGCTGCAGACAGACCAGGAGAGATGTATTAATAAATAGGGTTCATGCAGAGAATGATGGCGAAGTGCAATGTTGCCAATGTAGAGCCTTTGTCACTCTATTTAGTGAGTTTTCAGACCTGTCTGGCAACTTTAAACAAAAAACAAATAACCAAAAATAAAAGCAACAAATCTAGCAACTTTTTTCAGTGTTACTGGAGACTTTTGGAGACTGCACAAAGTACCATTGTGCAGTTACAGTCCTCAGAGAGCAGCGGGTGCTGCCTTGAGCCCCCCGTCCCAAAGCACTGACAGGCGCTTACTCTCACAGTAGCCTCGAGCAGTAATCCCCGCCACAGTCAACGCAGAGGAGACCCACACACTCCGCTCTGCAGCCACACTGCAAATGTATCGCGTGTGCAAAGCGCCACTGATTCCGCCCTGGCTTACACAGCTGGGTGGAAATGGAAATGTTTGTTCACTGATCAAATGCAGATGTTGAGTTTTAGTTTTATTTAATAAAGTTCATTTGTACTTCCAAACATATTTAGGGTGTTTTTTCTTCACTTTTTGTCTTTCCAGTGGTGTTATTCCTCTCTCCGACAGCCTCGATTACATCTATATGCTGATTCTTATGCAAATTAGGTGTTGAAAAATCAAAACAAATGCCTGGTAGCTTTTATATCCCATATGAAAAAAAAATTAGCATGACAGATTACATGACAAAGTGTTAGGGATTATTTTTTACTCAGTGAATAAAAAACAATTGTTTAAAAGTAAACTCCAGTAAGTTAATTAATAAACAGTAGATCACCCAAATAATAAACAATTAAATAATATATTAGAAAGACAGCAACAGTCAGAAAGTGGCAGACTAACTTCTCTGTCTCAGGGCATCTTATCTTAGAGGTTGTACAATTAAAACATCACCAACATCACCACGATCTGTTGACTCACAGACTCTCTTTAGATAGTGGCAGTATAAATTGTTATGGTTAGTTTAGAGCAGTGCTCTGCTGGGGCGGGAGCACAGGCAGCTGCTGAGAGGCCTGGATCTCCCTCAACCAGATTTGCCCACATGTACATGTGAGTTTTCTGATTCTTTAATATATTAAATGTCTTACTTTTTTAATTAAAGTGTTTCAGGTGTCTTCCTTCACAGACAAATCCAATTACCTGTCAAAAGGATGGTTAGCAATCACAGAGTGCCCCAAGGCTTTGGTAAAAGAAAAGGCGTACGAAAGCTCCAAGAGTGAAGTTGCAATTTGGGGACAAGTCACAGACCTCAACAAAGAAAAGCGAGCACTTACCATTTTGGCATTCCCTGGGAGTGTGAGAGACATGATAATGGAAATATCGGTGGATGACTTAAACAAGGACAGTGGTATGAACCCATTACTCATCAAACTTGATAGTTTATTTCTCAAGAACAGAAGAAAAAACTGTGCCTATAATGCTTATTCTTGCTTTAATCAGGTAATAACTCTGGCAAACTACATCACAGACTCTGAACAATGATATATTATACAAGATGGAGCTTCTTGGTGCAGTTTTGGCTTTTAAATTGTTGGATGCATGTTTGGGTGCAGAAAACTGACAGACCTCACAGCATGCTCAGATCTGACTAGCACTAAGAAAATGATGAAAACCAAAAACAGGAATTCATACTCCATATAACAAATAGATATGAATTCAAAAGGAATAAACACAGAAATGCTGAGTCCAGATGATTAATGATCAGCTGATACTTAAATACAAAATACTGGGTTCAGTTCCACCTTGGCCCAGGCCTCTCTCTCTTATGTGTTTCTCCAGGTACTCCAGTTTCCTCCCACAGTCCAAAGACATGCATTTTGGCCACTCTAAACTGCCCACAGGCGTGAGTGTGAAAGGTTGTTCTTCTCTCTGTGTCGGCCCTGCGACAGGCTGGTGACCTGTACAGGGTGTACCCTGCCTCTCGCCCTATGATAGCTGGGATGGGCTCCAGCACCCCCAAAAGTGGAAGAGAGTGGATGGACAAGATACATATTTTTATACATTCTCTTATTTTCTTCATTTTTTTATACATCTTATTTTCTGTATATATTTGTATACATTTTATTTTTTGTATATTTTATACATTGTTTGTTTTTCTAAGTTCTAAGTTCTAATTTATATTTTATATTTTAGAAAGTGTGACTTCCTACTGCATGGCACTGAACAGGAATGGCCCTCCAATCTCATTTTACATCCTGTATAATGACAATAAAGGCATTCTATTCTATTCTATTCTATTCTATTCTATTCTATTCTATTCTATGTTTGTAGCAAGGTGGTCCTGTGATCTTTAAAAATAGCTTTTAATGAGCTCAGAAAATCAGGCCCAAATGTTCATTCTAAAAAGTATTTTGAAATATATTATTAAAATAATGAATTAAAATAAATAATAATCAGTAATTAAATGAATTACATCTTGAACATTGTGTAACATAGTTAATGGTTATGGTCAATATCTACAGGGGGATTAAAATATATATATTTTTAAAGAGTGTGGAGTCTGGGTAAAATGTTGGTTAATTTTTTTTGGTCAAAAAATAGATTTTTCAAATGTTGATCTAAAATTTCTTATGGAACCTGAACCTGTTCAACTCACCTGTTTTACTAAACTGGACATGGCAGGAGTTGATGTCCCCTCTCATCACTCAATTCAATTCAATTTTATTTATTTAGCACAAAATCACAACTAAGAGTTGCCTCATGGTGCTTTAAGATGTAAGGTAAAGACCCTACATGAAGGGTTTCTTTGCTAATGTGCCTCAGGAGTTATTAAAAGTCTCTTACATCACACGCTGGCCAAGGCAATTAGTAAGAGAAAACTTATACGATGATAAATTACAGTGTTCATTTACTTTCTACACAAAATACTCCCATCAGTTTCCAGTCAATGAGCAGAACGAGCATGCACAAACAACAAAAAGCTGCAGGCCTCTCTGTTTGACAAACACAAGCCACTGTTTGCAGGACACTGATTTATTAAATTTTACTGGGGTGGCTGCAGCTCAGGAGGTAGAGCAGGTCACCTGCTAATCGGACGGTTGGCGGCTTGAGTCCTGGCTGCTCCGGGCTGCATGCCAAAGTATCCTTGGGCAAGATACTGAACCCCAAATTGCTCTCCGACGCAAGCGTTGGAGTATGAATGTGTGTGAATGTTAGACAATAAAAGCACTTAGCTTCATTACACAAGGAAGTGCTTGTATGGACGGGTGAATGTATGAGTGCTCAGTTAGAGTAGAAAAGCGCTGGATAAGAACCAGTCCGTTTGCTATTAAATGAATAAACCTCTTTATTTATTTGCTCATGACACTGTGCAAATGTCTTTCAGTATGTTGAGCTTGTTGATGTGGAGTAGAAACGTTAGCTGTCTCATGAGCCACTCGTGGCTGAAACAAGAAATGATCAGCTACGTCAATTTTTAGAGCCACGTACTGTGTTGACATGTTCATCTCTCTCAGGCATTTTGCAGTACTGTGATAACACACATCACTTTTACTTCCTTATCCTTTCCATTGCAATTCAGAGTTCTTTGCTGAGTCTGGTTTACATGCATCTACCAAGTTATGACATGATAAGGACCGTACTAAAAGCACTTACATGTAAGGTGAACACATGATTGACAACAATAAAAAAGAATAGTGTTGTCTGAAGAGGCGTAAGGTAAAAGGAACTAACTAACCTTTGACTGGTACTGTAAAGTGGTATTTAGTGTAATATGCAGATATATAAAATAACAGATTTTTTACAGTTGAGAGTTTTAATTGACTTTTACAGATGTACATGACTAATGACATTTAGAATACTTTTTCCACTCAGTTATTCAGTTTGAAGCATTGGAAATGATCATTTATTTTTTTCAGTTTCCAAATACTGAAAATATCGGTTGATTTATTTTTTTTTTAACCATCAGATTTTAATTTTAATGTGCTTTCTTCTTTCAAACATCTTTAAACGCTATGTAGAGACTAAATGTTATTAGCTGCTGCGACTTCATGTCCAGCACAATCAGTCAGCTGATGGCCCCAGTTTTATGATGTTTGTCTGTACTTACCGATGAGATTTTCCCAGGCGGTGGGATTAAAACTTCCTCAGCCATTTAAGAATCCTCTCATTTAGTCCCAGCTAGTAAAAAGCAAAATTATTTTTCCCTAGACTGCAAAGAATCTCATGGAAGTAGTAGCAGGCGTGGTCAAACAGGCTCCCAACCACAGACTGAAGTGTTTCAGGTCTCTTCTCCACCGAGCAGCCTGTGTGCCCCCAGTAACAAACCCACATAGTATCATCACATGATGGAGAGCAGCGTGACAGAGCGGGAGAAAAGCCTGCTGGAAGCAATTAGCTCTAAGTGAATTCACAAAGGAAGAGAGAAGAGAAGATGCAAGAGAGAGAGGAGAGGAAAGGAGTGAAAGAAAGAAAAATGTGAGAAAAAAACTGAGTGAACAAAAGGGAGGAAAAGAACAGACAGGAAAAACCGAACAATGTAAGATGAAGTTAGAAATATTACAGGAGAAGAAAGAAGTCAAGAATAACAAATGAATGGAGATTAGAAAACTACATAAAAGTGCTGCAGTAAAAGGAGTTTCCAAAATATGAATTTATGTGATTTCCAGGACACAGAAAAGAAAATATGCACCACCACAAGTTTGCTCCTTCAATTGAACTTTTGAATGGAAAACTATTGGTATTTTCTCTGAGTTTATAAGAACAACCATACAGTGAGATTATTAATCTTTTAATCGATTTTTGCTTCAATGAACCTCTCACTCAGCCCTAGTCCCTTTAATCACAGTCATCATGTGCTCATAATTTGCTTTGCAGTTGAAAGAAGAGGGGCAGTGTTTACTGTGACTGTGAACAATCACCTGCTTTGCATTACACGTTTCTAATCCTATGACTTTATCGCTACTGCTGCTTGAAAGGCTGGTTTTGTTCTGAAAATCCAGCCTACTGGCACCAACATAAACTCTGTTACATTTAGTTACTGTTACATTATTATCATGATTAGATTTCACCAGTTGACTACAGACCCACCATACAGTATATCACAATTAGGCTTTGATTTTCACATGTAAAAGTGGATCACTCCTCTTATATACAAGACCATTAGACTAACAGGCACAAATAACCATTATATTTCATGAACCATTCAAATTAATGTCTACTGTAGAAATCATTATAAATGTTAAGTAGCCCAATCTTCAGTTGCCATGCAAACTACTGGCTCCTGTTTTCCCATCCACGAAGAGTTCACTTTCCATACAGAATTTGTAGTTTGGTGGATCAAAGGACTTTGGCCCTGCTGACCTCAGTTTCATTTTCTTATGTAAACAGAGAAATTAGGATGAAATTGGCTTTAATTACTTTAATTCTGGACCAGCATGTTGCTCCATGTTACATCAGTGCATTAGAAGTATTAGGTAAAGTAGAAATTGGGTTTGATCATAGACAAAGAAATTGTGAAATTATAAAATTTCATATTTCAGATTCTTTTCAGGTTCAGGTTCATTTTTTAAAACATGCTTGTCAGAGAGTGGCAACAATGTTTTGGGAGTGCAATACTAAGTTTGAATGATGTTTGTAACCATGTGCTGAACAGAACCAAAAAATATAATCATGCTTTGGCTGTTGGAGAAGAAATGCAATATCAGTTTCAGATTTATTAAAACATGTCCTCATTATGTTAATAAAAGCATGTTCAGGGCAACATTACCTCTTTTTATTTGCCTTTTGCAAAATTTGTCTCCTAAACTTGACCTTTGTGTCATGATGGGTGATGTGGCAGGCATAGTTTGGGCCTAAATGCAGTACTCGGCAGACAGATATTAACTTGAGAGGCTTTAATCACAGAGTTCAGACAAAACCTCCACGGGACAGAACCTGAACAGGTAATCCAGAAACTTCAGGCAAAAAAAACAGAAGAACACAACATCGCGAGAGGAGTTACTGATGACAACATGACAAAGGACAAGGGGAAAACACAGACAATATGTACGCAAGGGGTAATGAGGATAAGTAAACTTTTGGCTTACTAACCAGTGTGACATGGAGGTCACTGCATGATGAAGCCAAAAGAACCACAACATCTGCAAAAAGCAGATTCTGAGGCCACCCCCACCTGAGGCAGAAACCATTCACCACTTGCTTTTGTGTTGAAATTCTATCCAAAAAGTGTATTAACAGAATCAGTGACACAGTGCAGGCTTGGCAGAGTCCAACTCCCACGAGGAATGGATCTGACTTAGTGCCTGCAATGCAAACCCAGCTCTCACCATAGTTGTACAGTGATTGAATGGCCCATAACAATGGACCAGAGACTCAACACTCCTGAAGCACCGCCCACAGGACAACCTAAGGGATGAGGTTGAATGCCTTCTTCAGATCCCCACAACAGTCGTAGACTGGTTGGCCAGAGCTGGTACAGCATTCCATGACCAGGACAAACACTGCATTGTTCTTCCTGAATCCATGGTGATTCAGAGGGGTGACATCACATTTGGGATATTACATTGCATAGTCCACTAAAACTAATACACAAAGATAACCCCAAGCACTCTGATGAAATGGCCCAGTGGAGTCCATACATCAATCTGTACTTTCACTAAAAGAAGAGGGTGCAATGAAACTTTAGAAATGGCCAGCTGATTAACTAATGGGCATTCTGGGCAGGACACAAACCAGTACACATCCAGAATAAGGAGCCAGTAGAATCTGGTCATGTACTTAACCAATATTGACCACCATCAGGTTAAAATGAAATGTTTGAAAAAATAAGGATGGGGTTTTGGCACCAGCAACTGGTTCGTTTCAACACTGGATCAGGTGTCACACTGGACTCTGTATAGAGTCAGCTATAAAAAGTCAAAGGTAAATCAGTGGAACGTGTGGTTGTATTTGTTTGCATTAGACTATCAATCGTTATCACCTGGTAGGGCAAAGCGCAGTGGAAAATCTTCTGTGGAGTTCATTACAGGAGGTGTCAAAGTGAGCAGTACTACCAGTTACCCCTCTGTACCTGTACTACCTTTCACAATTATACTGCCCCACTAGTTTATTAAACACAGGTCAATCTGTACCTAAAATGAGGGTGTTCTCAAGGTGAGACTTAACCGTAGCCTTAATTTTATACATTTTCCATCAATCCATCTTCTTCTGCGTATCCAGTTCAGAGACTATCCCAGCTGCCATAGGGTGAGAGGCAGGGTAAACTCTGGACAGGTCGCCAGCCTGTCACAGGGCTAACACAGAGAGAATGACAACCATTCACACTCAGACCTATGGGATATTTTGGATCACCAATTAAGCTAACCCCAAGGCTCTCTTTTCGCTATGAAGCAACAGTGCTAACCCCTAAACCACTATGTTGCCTTTATACATTTTGCCCTGATATTGTTGCTGGGGGATTGGCTGTGGCTCAGGAAGTAGAGCAGGTCATCTACTGACCAGAGTGTTGGTGGTTTGATCCCAGGCTACTCCACTCCGCATGCCAAAGTAAGCTTGGACAAGATAGTGGACCCTGAGCTGCTCCCAATGCATTCATCAGGTTGTTAATGTGTCTGAATATTAGATAGAAAGCATTTAGAGGTAGAAAAAAGTGCTTGCATGAATGTGTGTGTGGATCAGTGAATGACAAATGTTGTAAAAGTGCTTTGAGTAGCACAATGCCACACAGTGCTTATATCACTGAAATGGTCTCTGGGATACTAACACTTTTTTCCATGAGGATTTAGAGGCCTGTTCCAATAAGCTTGACATGCCAAAAATGACAAAACATGAACATAAATTACATGTAAAAAAAAAAAAAAAGAAGAAGAAGAAAAACAGTGTGAAGTAAATCTTTATACATGGAATAGATTTTTTCTTTAGTCTTTACTAGACAGGAAAACATGGAGCGAGTGGGAGGATGCAGGCCCAAGGCCCCTGCAGCAACCTTTGGCTAAAACATCCTTTCTCAGACTGATGCTGAAAAGCTAATTCATGCATTTATTACTTCTAGGCTGGACTACTGTAATTCATTATTATCAGGCTGTCCTAAAAACTCCCTGAAAAGCCTTCAGCTGATCCAAAATGCTGCAGCTAGAGTACTGACAGGGACTAGAAAGAGAGAGCAGATTTCTCCCATATTGGCTTCTCTTCATTGGCTCCTTGTTAAATCCAGAATAGAATTTAAAATCCTTCTCCTAACATACAAGGTCTTGAATAATCAGGCCCCATCTTATCTCAAAGACCTCATAGTACCGTATCACCCCAATAGAGCACTTCGTTCTCAGACTGCTGGCTTACTTGTGGTTCCTAGGATACTTCAGAGTAGAATGGGAGGCAGAGCCTTCAGCTTTCAGGCCCCTCATCTGTGGAACCAGCTCCCAGCTTGGATTCAGGAGACAGACACCCTCTCTATTTTTAAGATTAGGCTTAAAACTTTCCTTTAAGATCAAGCTTATAGTTAGGGCTGGATCAGACGACCCTGAACCCTCCCTTAGTTATGCTGCTATAGGCCTAGGCTGCTAAGGGGGGGGGGTCCCATAATGCACTCTGTTCATACCCCACTCTGTATTTAATCATTATTATTAATCTCTGCCTCTCTTCCACAGCATGTCTTTTGTCCTGTCTCTCTCCCCTCAGCCCCAACCGGTCACAGCAGATGACTGCCCCTCCCTGAGCCTGGTTCTGCTGGAGGTTTCTTCCTGTTAAAAGGGAGTTTTTCCTTCCCACTGTTGCCAAATGCTTGCTCATGGGGGGTCGTTGGTTTTTTTTTTTGTATTATTGTAGGGTCTTTACCTTACAATATAAAATGCCTTGAGTCGACTGCTGTGATTTGGTGCTGTATAGATAAAATAAATTTAATTTAATTTAATACACTCGGCTCTCCAAATACAATCCTGACATGAATTAGGCTCAAGGGAAAATAGTGAGCAAGAGCTCACTGTGTCAATTTGTTTGCCTGTAACCAGCTTTATTGCCAAGTCCTGACGAAATAAGAGGAACTCAACCAGAAATACCAAATTTAACAGTTCATTTTTAATATCATGACTTAGGAAAGGTTTTCCTCAAAGACCATCCTCTCTCTCTGCCTCTATACTAGTCATATGATTGTACTACTGACCTTCTCCCTGGTGCTACTCTGCCCTCCAACCATCTATACAGTCTGGCTCGTCTCAAGCAAGAGGCAATGGAAATGTCAGTGCATCCCTCTTACTGGGTAAGAAGATAGCCATTTTTTTTCTTTGTAGAAAAGAGAGAAAGAAAAAAAGTCTAACATATTTTGTTTAGAAGGGTTAAACAATATCACTATCAAATACAAATATCCTGTCAAATAATGGCTTGAAAGTGGCTCCAAATGCAGACTCGGAACATAGGCAGGAATGTGAGAAAAGTGAGCTGTTTATTCAGGCTGCTGGTAGATAATTGACAGAAGGCAAAAAACACAAAGTGTAAAAGGAAACTGAAAAGTCCAAATTACTGAAAACATAAAGCTTGAATACACACTGAGACTAGGAAACATGGAGACAAGGTGAACAGACATTCTGGGGAAGACATTAACTGTAAAAACATAGCTGAACTAAATCAGAGCAACAAGATATGGGGGGAGTAAAACTGAACACCAAGCACAAAAGATTAATGACTAACAAAGTAAAACAGAAAATAGGGAAACATTGATGATAGACTAACATATAACTTGACAACAGAATACAGGAAACACAGGGAAACAGAACCGAAAAATCAAGGACTCAAATAAAGCTGTGGACATGTAGGACAGCTGTGTGTGTGTGTGTGTGTGTGTGTGTGTGTGTGTGTGTGTGTGTGTGTGTGTGTGTGTTGGTGTTTTGAGATGTGTGAAAGTTTTGGTTAAAGTTTTATTTAAATTATGAAATGGGTAATTACAAAAGTATCTTTAATTATTGTGCATATTTATACGTTTATAATACACCAGCTGTTATGTCATTTGGTGCTTCAATAATGATTATTTTGCTTTTCTCTGTCTTTTCTCTCCCCAGTTAATTTTACTCACTACTGCCTGACTGGAGGGACATTCTCACTGAGATTTGATATTTCCTCTCTCAGAATATGAGAACATTATGTGTACTAACACCGACTCACGGACGCCCTCTGGTGGCCACATTATTTTCTTGTGTGACAGGGAAGCCTCTGTCAAATAATGTATTTGCAGTTTTCCCCCATTTTGTATGCAACATTATGGAAGTACACACAAACAACAACATGACTATAAACTGCTAAACTCTAAGCACAGATCTATTGGTCTCACTCAAATATCATTTTAAATCACTCCACAGGATGGCCTGTTTTGTGTACATACAGTGCTCCCTTTGTACGTACAGACTTCACTGTGGCGCAGAGGGGACATCCCCCAACACTCATGGAACTTGCTGGAAAAAAAACTGCGAATTTTTTAGAAACACTTGCCACAAAAGGAGCCCTGGGCCCCGTGCTTCCAGCTCTGTGGGAGGTCGTGGTTGTCAGTACGGGTGTGCAAACAAAGCGGTATGCAGCAGTCATCATATTCAATTCAATTCAATTTTATTTATATAGCGCCAAATCACAACAAACAGTCGCCTCAAGGCGCTTTGTATTGTGGGTAAAGACCCTACAATAACACAGAGAAAACCCAACAGTCAAAACGACCCCCTATGAGCAAGCACTTGGCGACGGTGGGAAGGAAAAACTCCCTTTTAACAGGAAGAAACCTCCAGCAGAACCAGGCTCAGGGAGGGGCAGTCATCTGCTGCGACCAGTTGGGGCTGAGGGGAGAGAGACAGGACAAAAGACATGCTGTGGAAGAGAGCCAGAGATTAATAATAATGATTAAATACAGAGTGAAGTATAAACAAGTAAATAAAGGTGAATGAGAAGAAACAGTGCATTATGGGACCCCCCTCAGCAGCCTAGGCCTATAGCAGCATAACTAAG
>JAMQGT020012110.1:0-79088 GCA_024447675.2 Pterophyllum scalare | reverse complement strand
ATGTATCATGTACTTCGTTCAGTTACGTATTGCTACCTAAGTCAGATTTTTATATTTTCACAAAAACACTCCGTATACCTTTCTGAGAAGCAAGCACACACAGATTTCAGTGGGCAAAAGTCCTTCATTACCAGATATTGTGCAAAGACAAATTTTCACAGGTTATCTTATTTTTTTCCCCCACCATAGACAATCCGTCTTGATAGGAATCACTTAAACTGATCCATGCCCATCAAAGTAAAGGTTAGTACCCTCATGTGCCTGCTGGATGAACCATAAAGATAGAAAATGGTATATGATATATGTCCCCTCTGAGGTTTGTATTCCCTGAACCAATGTCAGTGAAACACTTTCTGTTTGCTTCAGGCTGGGATTGGTTTAACAAGGAGGAATACAGTTGGCAGGCACTTCTATGCTGCTACAAAGACAGCAGCATTTGCTTTTTCCCCCCTACATTTTGTTTTTAAGCGCAAAATGTTTTCTTGCAGATCAAGTAATATTTTGAAAGTAATGAATAAGATAGATTTAAGTGTGCTTTTCATTCAACTTGCCTAGACAGTGACACAGCTTTGTGTTTATATGTTATATTATGTTTAAAATATATATATATATTTATTTATTTATTTTTGGTGATGCATGAAGCGAGAACACAAGGCAGCGTTGACATCAAGTTAGTCTTGCTGCATGAAAAACATGATTCACTCTGACGTCATTCTTCGGCTTAAAATACCATCAAGATTCCTTTGCTTCAAATATCATCATTTTATCTTTTCATGAGGTGGAAATGAATCATGTCACACTGAATAAAAAGTTCAACCATAGCTTTTATTTGGAGCATAGGAGGTAATGTAGCAGCTCCGGATGTAGTGAACTGTAGGTGTTGTATGACAGTGACACTGCAAAGTGTTCTCAAGTACCTGTCCTTGGATTAATCATCAACTTGCTGGACAGATTTTTTTTTTACCATTCTTTTAAACTTTTTTATGAATAGTTGAGCGGTAAGTAATATGGAGGTTGTAGATTAAGATGTGTATTTGGGCTTGGTTTAAATAGTATAGTTGCTTTTACACTATTTATTGACACGTAGCCTGTCACAGATTTGTATTTGAGTGAATAATCTATGCAGTTACATTTTACCATGTAAGATGAATGAGTACAAAATGGGAAATAAGATTCCCGATAAACTCTTAAACTTCTGCAGTGTGAAATGTCTGGAAAAACAGACACACGCAGACAATAATGGTATTTTTATTTTATTTTAGGTAGTCCTAAAATAGTGTTGTAATGGTAATTAGTGGTGGAGAAACTACCACAGGTGCAGTAAGTAATTTTGTAAAATTTCTTCCCTCCTAGACCTTCCATGATCAACTGTAAGTGGCATTATTGCAAAGTCAAACTGTTTAGGAACCACAGAGTGACAGACCACATAAAGTTACAGAGCGGGGTCACAATGCGCTGAGTTCCAGCCCTTGTCTGGCATTAACATCAGCACAAAAAACCGTGTGCCAGGTCTTTCATGGCTGAGCAGCTCCTGTAGGTGTAATGTGTAGGTGGCCCAGTGCCTTTGTCTGCGTGTCTTTGCTTGATTCTGTGTTCAAGGACATCCAAAGTCAGCAGAAACAGAGTAGTCCTTCAGGTGTACCAGTTAAACTATCGTGAACTTGTCTGATTAGATGAGTTCAATAGTTCATAATGAGTGGAGCCAATCAGGATCAATCCCAGTTGGAAAGACTATCCTTGGAGTTCTGATTATGTAATTGGTGCTGCAGCAGTCTGACCTTTTTTTTCTTTCTTTTTTTACTGACTCCTTATGTGGATAAAACACATATATACTCATAGCACTGATGGCTTTACCTTGGACATTTGTATTGATTTTTGTTACAAAACTGTGCTTCCCTTTTTACTCTGTTGACATACCCTGCCTACATTAATCTGACAGTAAATTCAGATTTTGACAGTTAAACATACTAAAATATTACAGATGTCTTGACTAAACACATTAAATTCTATAATATGTGACCTTTTAGTAAAAAGTAACATTTTACATTTGGCATGGAACACTTTCTGCAATGTCAGGAAACTGCAAGAGCATGACACTGACTGCCATCCGGAGAGACACACACTCCCCAGGTAGTTTAACATCTACAAGCTACTGTGAAAACACTGACCTTCAGACAGCTTGCTTGAGTTGTCAGGTTGGCTAAAAACCTGTTAAAGATGTAGGAAAGTTGACAAGGTGGTGGAACGGGAAATTTTTCAGTGAGCAAGGTGACACGATGGAGATATTGTGAAAAAGGTCACATCAGGTACGTCATTACCTCCTCAAGGCATATCGAGGAGGTACGCGTCTACCTGGGTGCCTGCATGTTTTCTTACATCCAAACATATCCATCCCAACAGAGAGGTGTGTGCCTTTCTTGTGTGTGGGTGTGAGTGTGTGTGTCTGTTCTGGTATCTGACACTCTCAGACAGCCAGTAGCATGGCTCAGTGAGGGAGATGGCGTGATCACTGGACCGTGGTTTGTCTTATGCTGTCACACATACACACATGCACACGCTCACACACACACTTACAGATAGACAGCCGCTGAGGCCGCCAAGATAATACACCTCTCTGGTGCTGCTTTTACACCAATAAAGTGGAAATTATTTATGAACTAACCAAGAGTAAAACATAATTGGACATTTAAGCCCATAAATCCCAAGAACAGAGATCCAAACGTGTCTGGATAGAGGTGATAAAGAATAAAAAAGCAAGGCAGCAGAAAACTTTTTTTTTACAGCTGTGCATCCTGCAATTTATTTTATTCTACAATATGAACTGAGCTCCGTGCGCTCTCGCTCTGTCTGTTGTATTTAATAGATATATAAGGAAATAGGTTTCAGCTTTTGCAATCATAAAAAGGTGTATGCATATGCAAGATGTATGCAGGTGGCACAACCTTTTAGTATGGTTGACAAATGTCAACCATACTGTCAGGGTAGCATCATATACTTCTGACTTCTTCAGACTGAGCTGATCATAAAAAATGTCAGTTGTCCAAACAAACGCTATTAATGTGTATCAAAGTCAGAAGTGGTCCAGCATGATGTTGTTTTGCTCTCCAGGATCAGACTGGATCAGATCTGTGAGCCAACAAAGCATGTAATGTTGAGAAGAGAGGCTACTGATTATTTCCTGTTTACTTCAAATAGATTTTTTTTTTAAAGATTACCACAATATTTCAGCCAATTTAACTCTAGAACACTAACATGAGTTTTGTAATACTGTCACTCTCGCTTTCACGTGGGTGAAATCCCGTGATTTTAGTGTTCTAGGTAACCGACACTCATAAGACAGACTCAACCTTTTTTTTTTTTTTCCCTAAAATCATTTGTAATCCAAAGAATCTTTGATCTTTTTCAGTATGGGTGTCCTTAGCTACAGTATTACCCAATGAACTCAAGGGAACACAATAGAACTTTAGAAGTCAACATAGAGAAGAAGCCTTAAATAGTGCCAAGTGTGCACCATGGGAACATCTGGACAGCTATAGTTGCAGTTTAAGTTGGCATTTGGTGTTGCTCTGATTTTAATTTACTCACAGCTTAAGAATTATTCAATCTAATAAGACTAAAGTTTCTATCGCCTTGTGAATCACCCTCCGTTATGACACATTTTTTTATCCCCATCACCAAAATGCTGGACGGTAACATACACATACAGAATTAGTGTGCAATTACATAGGGTTTAATGCATTTTCTTTTCCATGATAGTGAGTCCAAAGGGTTTGGAAGAATGCTCAAACTGCTAAAAATGAATGCTAAAACTGTGTGCTCTAGGAAATTTTCTGTAGTCCTCTAATTCTTCTGCTCTCCTTTTTACTCTTTTAAGCTTTATCCACCACCCTTCTCACGTCATTTTTTCTGACACTTCTCATTTTCTCTTTCCCTTCACTCTCCTCAGATTTGTAGCCAACACATCATTTGAGGGCCAGAGCGGTTTTATATCCAGCGACAGTCAGAGCCAGAATGTTATCTCAGAGGCCCATCACTACATCTGGTCTCTCCAGTTGGATCCTTTAGGCCAGCCAACCTGGACTCGACTGGGACGCTGGCGCAGGGGGAGAGTTCTGATGGACCCGGCAGCCTGGCCAAACCATCCAGGTTCTGGAGGAGGAGGCGACTGGCGCCGACCACCACGGTTGCACATGCGAGTGGTGACACTGGTGGAGCACCCATTTGTATTTACCCGTGATGTGGATTCAGATGGGTTATGTCCTGCTGGGCAGCTGTGCCTGGACCCTCTTACCAATGAATCTTCGGTTTTGGAAGGACTTTTCCAGAACCTCAGAGGAACCAATGTATCTGTTCCCACAAACCTGAAGAAATGCTGCTATGGCTACTGCATTGATCTATTGGAGAAGCTGGGGGAGGACATGGGTTTTACTTTTGATCTCTACATTGTTGGCGATGGGAAATATGGGGGGTTTAAGAATGGTCGTTGGACAGGATCTGGTGGGTGATCTTCTCAGTGGTGCTGCCCACCTGGCAGTAACATCATTTAGCATTAATTCAGCCAGAAGCCAGGTGATTGACTTCACCTCACCTTTCTTCTCCACCAGCCTGGGAATCCTGGTCAGTGCTGAGCTTCAATTTCTAGCTTAATTTTTTTTTCCTCTTTAGTTTTTTTACCCTCCACTTCTTATTCCTCATTTCTGTTACTCTTTAGCCCATCTCTCTTTGATGTGTGTCATTGACCTCACCTCAACTCACTCCTCTCGGTATGCAGGCGGTCAGTATCAATATGGCAGAGTTTTACCACTGCAAACATACATTATTGAATTCTAATGGAATCCCATATGTGGGGCTGTACTGGAGGTTGTACGGCTTTACAGAAAGAGCTTATTATTTCAATTACTGAAGCTAGTCTCAACAGCTGACAGGGATGGTGGAAATCACTATTGTTTCTTTTTCCTAGCATGCTGCTACAGATGTAAACGTTCTGCTTTATTTACAGTGGGTGTATTTTCTATTATCTGTATTTTTCTCTTTATCCCATTGCACTGTAAGTATCTCCCTTACAAACAGCAGTGTCAGAAACGGCATTTGCTTCACAATCACTGGACTGTGAAACCAATTTTCTCCAATTGAAGCAAGGGTACTATAATGAATTTGCACCATCCCACTGTGATCTGGTTTTATTATTAGAGAGTTTATTTGTAGTGAAGGGAGATCGAGGACAGGGAGGTGGGCTGACAGGATCTTCATATATTGGTCATAATTTATTTGTTCCAAAAACACCCTGTTTCCTCTGATTTATGAAACATTAAGAACAGCAATAAAATTTGAAAATGACAACATCTTTTCAATTTTGCAATATTACTTATGCAGGTTTTTTTCAATCCTGTATCCCCACCTGCCCAGGTGCGTACTCGTGATACAGCTGCACCCATCGGTGCCTTCATGTGGCCGCTACACTGGTCTATGTGGCTCGGCATCTTTGTCTCCCTCCATGTCACTGCCATCTTCCTCACCCTGTATGAGTGGCACAGCCCGTTTGGTATGACGCCACGTGGACGCAACCGCGACAGAGTATTCTCCTTCTCCTCAGCACTTAACGTGTGCTATGCCATTCTCTTTGGAAGAACTGTGGCCATCAAGCCACCAAAGTGTTGGACTGGGCGTCTGCTGATGAACCTTTGGGCCATCTTCTGTCTGTTCTGTCTGTCCACCTACACTGCTAACCTGGCTGCTGTAATGGTTGGGGAGAAAACCTATGAACAACTGTCAGGGATCCATGATCCAAAGGTAAGAAAAAAAGACGGCATAAACATGTAACAGTACAATACTGTGGAAAGGTCTTCAGTCACCATTGATTTTTTTTTCTATATTTTACTAGGAAAATGGGAAATAGGTGCAGTGATTTCATGCAATAGTTCTCCAGTCTTTTTGAAGGACATTCAAAGCTCTTCTTTGGATGATGGCTGCTTTTTGTTCCATTCTCTGTCAAGATGATCCTGCACTGCTTCAATAATGTTGAGGTCCAGGCTCTGGGAAGGCAAATCAATAACTGATAGTGTTCCACTGTCTATTTTTATATCCAGGTATGCTTTTACTGCACTGAGAGAGTGTTTGGGACCATTGTCATGCTGAAAAATAAAGCTGTTGCCAGTCAGACTCTTTTCAGATAGTAATACATGGTTGATCAAACTCTGAAGGTACTTTTCTGTGATCACAGTTCCATCATTTTTGGCAAGATTCTCAACACCAGTGGCCAAAATGCAGCCCCAAACCACAACAGAGCCTTCACTGTGTTTTACAGATGGTTGTAGACACTCACTGTTGTACCTCTGTCTCTCTCTGCAGACAAGATATACCAAGTTTTTGGCCAGTATCTCTTTGGGAATCACCTCATTGGTGCCAAACTATTGTTTTGTGCCTGTCAAACTGTGTTATCTTTAGAATTTTCCTGAAATTTAACCATAGAAAAAGGAATAAATTATGAGTTCTTGCAACAGGCTGCAAATGGAACAAAGCACCTAACAATGCAATTTCCTGTATTGGTTCTTTGCTAAGTTTCCCGCTATGTGTAGACACAACACGGGTTCATCTTATGAGTTAGGTGCCTTTCTTACGTTTGAATGATTCATAGGTCAGTGTTGAGGGGGTCAATGAACTAAAATAACATTCCTCTGAAAATGGTCAGGTATAAAGACCGGATTGAAAATGAGTGAAAAAGCAGCCAATGTCCAGCAACAACTTTGACTGTTCAAAAGCCTAAAGAACGATTGCTCAAAATCACATGGCTCCTTAGAAACAAAATATAAAGCAATAAGGGGTGACGCAAGATTTTTGTCTTCCTACTTTTTATTCATATTCTTCAATTATAAAAACAGCTTATAATAAATTATAATAACTTTGGTTTTCAGGTTTGATATATTTCATTTAAACAAGTATTTAAAATGGCTAGGGGTTATTTGTTTGTTTTTGTATTTACACTGTTTCATTGTCTTTAATTAAAGAGTATATTTGCTGAGTAAAAAATTTAAACACCCTTGTAGGGGCACATGGGAATCAAGGTAATTAATTGATTTTTGTCAGCTCATTAAGTCACTGAATTACAAGAATGCTGGAATGTTTAGAGTCGGCAAGTTTAAGAAAAAAAGAAAAGAAACAAATTGGTGTGAAGAAACAAAGAAAATTTAAAGCAACAAACTTTTTTGAAGGACTTCTAAAGGTATCTTATTTTATTTCTTCTTGCAGTTGCACCATCCCTCTCAGGGATTCCGATTTGCTACAGTGAGAGAAAGTAGTGCAGAGGACTACGTCAAGAAGAGTTTCCCTGAGATGCACGAGTACATGAGAAGATACAATGTCCCAGCAACACCAGATGGCATACATCATCTCAAGTAAGACTATAAGATGCATAAAGGTCACATATAGCATACACGCAGACATAAATCTTTTGGAGTACACTAAGCATTTACTGATTTACGTATGCTCAGTTTTTACTGATGCAGTTACTGCTGACAGCTTTTCTAATAGCCACTCAGCTAGATAGCGTCTCTAGTCATCATCCCTGAAAATCAACTTCTGTTTGGTTACGCAAGTGGAAAAAAAGAAACTGTATCATCCTTGATAAAAAATAAATAAATAAAAAAATAGAGTGCACACATATGCAATGAAAGTCAGATTTGAAAAAAAAATGAGAAGAAAATTGCATCCCTGCTGCTGTCATTCCCCACCACAAGCCTGCCTGTTCACATTCAGATCTTACCCTCCTCTTTTCTCTGCCACTGCTGTCATCCTCAGCCCTTTCAACATTCAACTAGCATCCCCATGGAGCATAACAAAATATAGTTTAAAAAAAAAAAGCCAACAGGACTGCATAGGACACAATTTGAACGAATGAAACAAGCTTTCTTTTTTCTTACTGAGCTTGGAAAATGCTGATTAGAGAGAAAGCAAAAATGTCATCTTTGGAAAATTACAACTTGGCAACAAGACAGTATACAAATGTGTCGCAATACAGCTCTCTGCATTGGGATTTACTTCACTAGGTACCAGGCAATAAACATGAAATAAATGGTTCTGCAGTATGTCATACGTATGTACATGTAAGACTTCCTGTGTATTAATAGTTTGATAGTATATCATTACTAAGTACTGCACTAATTGCTAAGACTTTTATGTTTTCACAGAAGTGTAAATATACTTGTTTTTCTTGGATTTTACTTTGGATCATGACTTTTGTCATATTTTGATAATTAGTTTGATGTACTGCCTGTGGGATGGAAGAATGTAGTCTTTTCAGCTTCAGTGTTTATTTGAGGGGTAATTAGAGTGAGGTCGACTCTGGTGAGCAGTGTTTTCCTTTTTTCTTTTTCTTTTTTTTCCTTCCTAACAAGAATCAACCAACTTTTTCAAAGTACACAATGCTTTGCAGAGATTATTTTTATCTTTAATTTCCATGCCATCTGCTTTCATGATGAAACTCTATAGAAAAAAATATGTATTTATATTCATTTTAATCTGAATGTAACTGAATGTACTCTAACAGAAATTAAGGTTTAGGGAATATAACCGTTGCTGTGTCTGCACTCACTAGAAGTCTTATTTTCCTGAGATGTCTAAAAAAGAATGTTAGAGGCATAGAGAAATTCTTCACATGACATATATGCATGTAGAATATTGGTTTTCAATCTGTAATTGTTATTGTTAATTGTTATCTCTAATTAGTGCTATTGTTTCAGTAATACAAAAATGGTTGTTCCCATCTGGGTTTGCTAAGACTACATGCTGCATGTCTGCACTCATAACAAAAGTTACCTATAAAGGAAGACAGCAAAAGCTATTCATCAATCACCCATTGAGCAAAACTAGACCAAAATTTGTTGACAGGATTCATTTTTTTCATTCACTCCAGTATTGATGTGTGTGTTTTTGTGTTATTCACTCACCAACCCCTTTGTAAGGTTCCACAAATATCTAATGAGCAGTTTTAAGATACATCGCTATGATGCGCTGGGATCCCTCTTCAATGATTTTCCCAGGTTCATTGGGGGTTTCAGATCTTTCAACATCATACAGCCTCTCCCAGATGACCCAGCTGGGGTGATCATGTCCCAGCTTGCATCCCAGTAGCAACAGGCAAAGTGTTCTCCCCTCTTAATCCAAAACCACCTTGTGGCTTTCTTTGCTGCTTCAGTGATGGAACGTGTGGCTTCCCTTTTCTCTGCTCCCGTCACACCCAGCAATGTCAGGGCTTTACACTGGGAACTAACCAGGAAAACATGGAAGCCCATCTCAGTGGCCTGGTAGTGTGCCCATGAACTACGGTTCCTGCACTCCTCAACAAGTCCTTGATGCTTGCTCAACTTCCTCTCATGGGCCTCATTCATGTGTTCATCCCAAGACATGGTGAGTTCCCACATGAAAATGTTCTTGGTGGCATCTTAGAAGAGGACCAGGTCAGGACGGAGTGTTTTGTGAATGATGTGCTCTGGAAATTTCAGCTGTCGTGGTGGAGGATTCTTGAGGAAGCTGACGGAACTCTTCCCAGAATGGAATTCACTGGTCTTGATGGCTGTGCTGACCACCTCTGCAACCGCCTTAACAATTACATGGCAGCAACTTAATGCATTTAGGCATGTAGACACGATCAAGAGAGCCTACTGAAGTTCAAACTGAGCACTAGAATGGGGAAGAAAGGTGATTTAAGGGACTTTGAATGTGGCATGGTTGTTGGCACTAGACGACGTGGTCCCAGTGGTTCAGAAATTGGACAAAAGATTATTGGAAAAAGGTTGGCTGGTCTGATGAGTCACAGTTTTAACTACAACATTCAGATGGTGGAATGATGTCTTGGTACACTTTAGGCCCATTAGTACCAATTGAGCATTGTTTAAAAGCCACAGCATACTCGAGTGTTGTTGCTGAACTTGTTCATCCTCTTATGACCATAGTGTTCCCATCTTCTGATGGCTGTTTCAGGAGAATCTTTCAGGAATATTTCAAGAACCTTGTTGAATCTATGCCATGAAAAATTAAGGCAGTTTTGAAGACAAAGAGGGGGTGTATCCAATAGGGAACAAGCAGCGAGTGTTAATTTCTATGAGGAAATGAACATTAACACTCAAACCAGGTTTTAATTAGTAATTTAACAACATTCTCTGCATTATTTTACTTAATATTAACTTAATATTAACTTAGTATTAACTAAGTTACCACAAGTAAATAAAAGTGTCCCACACTGACCTTTGTGGCACACACTTATTTATCAAATGGATAATTTAAAAACCTAAAACAAAGCAAAGCAAAAGTTTAGAGTAGATGTAGCACACATTGTGAAATATTTGAGAAAATACAGTAATTTAGATAGCTACTTGGAGTTGTCGTGGTTGTCATCCCTGCACACCATGTGCCCATTACAGCAAGTGATTCTAATTCTTATCAGGTATATTTCTTTACACCATAATGTTTCAGCTTAATGACCATGTCTCGCCAGAGCTACTGAAACAAACAACACTACTGACTGCAGCCTGTCTTCTTTATAATTAGAGCATTTGGAAAAAGTTCACTGGTTGGTGCATTATAAGCCATCAGACAGCTGCCATGTACCATTAAAAGGCTTGCCTATTAATAGATATATAGGAAATGCTGCTCTCATATGATGGAAAAAAACATTTATTAGAGAGCAATTTCAACCTGGGTGTGTATGTCATAATGCAAAGACTTTTCCCTAAGAATATCTGACTTGAAATAAAATTGCACCCCATGTCAGTAGTGGTATTCTCCATTCATGCAAAGAGATGATTTATAGATGATGTGGAAAAGGGTGTATCATGTTTTAATCATATTGGTTTGTTAGATGGTTGATGTCAAGATAGTGCTTTGGCCGTAAATGGCATACTGTGGTGAAAGACCAAGGATGCAAGCTGCAGCACAATTCAGCCGGTAATAATGAACAGGGTAGAGAAGATAGTGCCAAGATTTCAAACACTGTCCTTGATAACAAGCAAAACAGAGTATATCTTGAAAAAGTCTTTGTAGCATTTGTATCCCAGTAGACTCTTGCTGTCAGTAAAGACATTTTAGAGTTGATTTGTAAAAGCCTCTCAGAGTGTTGTGATGTAATACCTCTGTATAACATGTGAGGAATACAAATAAATTGGCAAAACCTGTAGGCAGGTAATAATTTTGCTGGCAGGTATCCAATGAAAGAATCGGAAAAACAGAAGCAAGACCACTATCAGTATTGTGAAGTTCAGACAAGGCAAAATATTTGAATTGTGTACATTTAATTTTCAGTGATAATTTCAGTGGGTGCTAAGCTGCCATTTCAAAGGCTTTGTAAAACGCCCACAAGCACAAAGAAAAACAATTCATTCCTACATGTTTCGTTGCTTTTGGTTTAATTTTCACTGCATTGAGTAGCATTATGTCTGCAGTCGGTGTTGGTGCTTTATCATTAATTGTTTGTTTTGATTCTCAGTGAAGAAACATACAAACAATGTTTGCAGTGTCTATCTATTCAACTTAAATAGAGCATAAAAAAAGATGGTAAGACCTAATAAAACAGAACGACTAAAAGCAAATTTCTCTCATTCTTTATAGTCACTCTGTAAGGTCAGAGAAGTGACATGCGGACAGATGCAGGGAAAATAAGCCTCAGCGTGGAAGATGAGGAGTGAGACAATGAGCCAAGGTTCATTTAAGTTACTGTCTCATGAGGTGGTGAAGATAAATTTTTCATGTCAAATTCAGAGGGCAGCTTAAAATAGTGTAAAAGATTTGCTGTTGGTCACCTGAATGATATTGGGAGAATTACTGAATTGGTCCGTTTATGTCTTCATCTTGTAAATTATTATTATTAATGATATTCTGAATGTTACACAGTTTGTTTATTTGTTTGTTTTGATCCAGTATTACAGTGTTCAATTGTTATCCACACAATAAGAAATACCATATATTTGATCAAGTTTGCAAAATTATGTAACATAGTGTATGCATAATCTTTATTACTGTTTAGCTTGAGGCATGATTGCAAAGTGTGTGTGAACAGAAACGCTTAATTAGATCACCATGCTGTGCTAGATGAGTGTAATGAGTGCACTATGACTACTTCTTGCACCTGCAGTGCACTTACAGTATGCCGCTTTACTTACAGGGCTGACCCTCAGAAACTGGATGCATTCATCATGGACAAAGCACTGCTGGACTATGAGGTCTCCATAGATGCAGACTGTAAAACACTAACAGTGGGAAAACCTTTTGCAATAGAAGGTAATGTGCAAGCTGTTCATATTGATTATGAAAATTTTGGATTAAATCTATCACTGCTCTGACATCTGAATAATATTCACTGGTAGTATGTGTTCTGGTTTTTAATCATGACTTGATTTTAAGAGGCCCTTCTGCATGACTGCAGACTAACTGACCATGAGCAATTTTAGAACAAGCCTAAATTTAACAATATCAATCACTCAACATTTACACAGTGGTTAATCTTTTGGCTTTCAAAAGCTTACACTCTCCAGTGTCTGCTGTTAATCTGTGGTCCATTTAGAAAGTCTCTTCCTCCCGCTGTGAAAATGTTCCCGTGGTGGTTGCTTCCATTACAAGCCAACGTAGTCCCAAATTCCAGTGGTGTTGTTAATTACTTAATGCACCCTTAAGCCTTCAGGATACAATACACATCAATCCGTATGCTTCCTACCAAGAAAAGGTACTTTTGTAATTGGCTCTTGCTGAATTTGTCACCCTTTCCTGGTATTCTAAGACATTCAGAAATATAATGATATTATCAAGCTTTGCTTTGGGAAAATTATCACTTTTTTAAAGAAATAGCAAAATTATCCAGACCCCCAGTGTATCTGCTCAGCAGCTTATATTTTGTGTAGCTACAAAATAGGGAAAGAATACAATGGAAGGTGAAAAAAAAAAAAGAGGGAAAATGTTTTTGCTGTTATGACAGAAGAATAATAACTAAAGAGTCTGTGTGTGTTTGTGTGTGTCCACTGGCAGGCTATGGCATTGGCCTCCCTCAGAACTCTCCACTCACTTCCAACATCTCGGAGCTTATTAGTCAGTACAAGTCAGATGGCTTCATGGACATGCTGCATGACAAATGGTACAAGGTCGTTCCCTGCGGGAAGCGTAGTTTCGCTGTAACTGAGGTAAGAACAAAGTGGGACAGTGTAGCAAACATGGAGTGTGTTTATCATTTAATTATATCATAAACAGTCATTTCTCTAATTTAAAAATCAGAACAATATAATGAATTTATGTTTTATCTCTTACTCAAATTACTCAAACTTATTCTATCACTTACCTTATGACAGTAACTTTGCTGTCAAGTATTTAAGTGGAAAAACTCTCTGAAAGCTCTGAAAAGTGTTACATATCTCATGCAGTGACTCATTCATAAAAGTGGTTTCTTTCATATGTGTCTTATACATAATGTTTACTTAATGCATGCATACTTCTTATAAGTGTGCTGTAAGACATAAATGCAAAAGAGTCAACTTTTACAAGTAAATCGTAGTATGAGAAATATATGTTTTATGGGAAATAATGGTTGTTTCTCTACCCCACTCTGACTTCAGACACTCAAAAAGTGGCTCCTATATCTCAGCAGTGACTGCGCACTGCATACTCCGTTTGATCCTTTTGTATTGTTTTGTTTGTTTTTTTCCCCTTAGCTGTTATATGGATGGCAACCTGATGTCTGTCAACCACAATCATCTCTACTAAATAAGCACTCATGATCTGTACACTTGAATGAGAGCGTCAACTAAATACTTAATCTTAAATGTAAATTACCATTTATGAGCCTCACAGGTGCAGATGCAATGTCATACATTGCATTGCCACAGATTCAATGTCACCCAAGTGAATCATTTTCCAGTGTGTAGCAGCTAGACGTGCTATAGATGCTATCTAGAGCTGCAGACATTTAAATTGCTCCAGGTACATTTCATTTTGCACTATCATACCTCAGTCTACCCAATGCTATTTCAGAGAAAGCTGCTCATCTGATATTTAGCTTGATCAGTGTGTGTCATTGAATTTTTGCCTTGCAGAAACCACAGTACAGTGATCATATGCACACTTAGGGTTCTCAAATTATTGATGCTGTTAAATATAGAGTATGTATCGTTCACTTAAAATAAACCTAAAGTGATTTCTAAATTTTGTTGTTCACTTCCATACATTGGGCAACATCAGCAGGGAACTCGTGTCATGTAAGCAAAATGAGTTACTGACAGGGCTGGCCCATTTCAGTCCTGCTCAGCACTTTTTTTTTTTTAACAGTCATTTATACCAAAGAGTGACTACCACCAGGAGTAAGCCTGGGGATTCTGAAAAGATGGAAAATCTGATAGATTGGCTTCAGTGAGGTACAGTAGCCAAACTCTCTGGCATTCACCCAGCTCTCTGTCACCCCAAAGAATTTGATCCCATTTGAAGTAATAAAATCAATACCAATGAATTGCATATTATTCAATTACTCAACATTAAGAGGGCCAAACGTAGCATTACCGAGAAATAAATTGTGCTAAAAGAAGTGAAGATGATGAAAGTGATGTCCTTTTTTATAGTTATTCATAGATTTTTTTCCTGCAAATTTATGCAGTCAAATTGTGAGATATACTCATGAGAAATGATTGTTACATATAATCGCATAAGTCAGGAAGTGTGTGTTGCCAAAAACTGGTAGCATACAGTATGTGCTTACATGTGCTGAATCCCCTAATTGAAGAATGTTGGAGTGTGCTGTTGCACACAAACTCAACCCTGTTATTTATCCACTGCAGCTGGAGCTGAAGTTTTAGATCAGATGTACAATGTCATGTATATTCAGTATGCTCATCTTGACTATAAAGGATACCACTGGAGTTTTTTTCCTATCCCAATGAGTTGAAAGTGTATTCCAGCACAGTCAAAGGTTACTATTCACTTTATTCGACAACTTCTCAGGAATCGTAATCTTCCACCCTCCATAATTTCATTACATCTACGGTGCCAAGTCACAAAAATGCATTGACAATTTTCATCCATCATATATTCTTCACCAACATGACTTTATAATGTAATCATTGCAGCTGCTCTGGTATCAAAAGCTGTTGCACACTCAGCACTAAAAATATCTGCAGTAACTGCAACAAGTGGTCAGTTAAGCAAAGTGTGTCATCACATTTGTAGATGGCTACACATATAGACTCACACGTTGATATAGACACATTTAGAACAGAATGAGTGCAAATTAAGACGTGAAGGAGGCAATCACAATCTCGATCACAAGTGTGATATCCCAGAGGGATTCTCTTATATTTCTGAAGAATGAGAATACTAACTCTGAGAGATTTAAAATTAAATCCATGATGTGTTTGCCCTAGGTTTTATAACTGGCCTTATTTCAGATTTCCAATCTTCTGAAAAATTATTCTAATTTTATTTAAATGAAACAAGCAATTTTTACTTATCACGGACTTTGTAATAATGTCTTGATGCTATCATAGTATATCGCAGTGTTGTTGAGTTCTGAATGGAATGAAAACAAACCTGTGTAAAAGTCTTCTAACTTTCTAGAACTGATCAGACATTGCTGTCTAATTTCAACCCATATTCAACTTTATTTATTTAGCGCCAAATCACAACAACAGTCGTCTCAATGTGCTTTATACTGTAAGGTAAAGACCCTACAATAATACAGAAAAAAAAACAACAATCAGATGTCCCCATATGAGTAAGTACTTGGTGACAGTGGGAGGGAAAAACTCCCTTTAAATGGGAAGAAACTTTTGGCAGAACCAGGCTCAGGGAGGGACATCTGCCATGAGCAATTGGGGATGAGGGGAGGGTGACAGGAAAAATGACATTTTGTGGACAATGTAACAATGTTGAGGAAAAACAATGCTGCATATAGCATTGGATTTTTTTTTCACATGTAACATAAAAAATAATTAAATTTTGTCCTCAATTTGTTTTTAATGAAAAAATAATGCATATAAATAACATTAAAACAATATATTTATATTGTATATTGCATTGTGTACCTTACATAATTAATACAGCCCTTCTCACAGGACTCTGAGGTTTGGACTTTGACTGGGCCATTGAAACCTTGATTCTTTTCTTTTTCATCCATTCTGTTGTAAATTTGCTGCTGTGCTTGGGATCATTGTCCTGTTGCTTCACCCATGTTTGATCAAGGTTCAGCTGTCAGTCAGATGTCCTTACAGTTAACCCTACTATAGTCTGGTGCCTAGGTCCTGTGGCTGCAAATCATCACCCCTCCAGCACTGTGCTTGGCAGCTGGTATGAGGTATTTGTGCTGATATGTTGTGTATGCTTTTTGCCAAATGTGACTATGTGCATCACAACCAAACATCTCCACTTTGGTCTTATCTTTCCAAAGGACACTTGTAGATGTCTTCTGTTTTATGGTTTGTTCAGACTAAACTTTGCATACATACACTATAATGCCAAAAGTATTCACTCACCTATCCAAAACATTGAATTCAGGTGTTACAATCACTTCCATGGCCAAAGGTGTATAAAACCAAGCACCTAGGCATGCAGACTGTTTCTACAAACATTTGTGAAAGAATGGGTCGCTCTCAGGAGTTCAGTGAATTCCAGCATACTGTACTGTGATAGGATGCCACCTGTGCAACAAGTGCAATTGTGAAATTTCCTCACCACTAAATATTCCACAGTCATCTGTTAGTGGTATTATAACAAAGTGGAAGCAAATGAGACTGACAGCAACACAGTCATGAAGTGGTAGGCCACGTAAAGTGACAGTTGGGGTCAGCGGACGATGAGGCATATGGTGCGCAGAGGTCGCCAACTTTCTGCTGAATCCATTGCTACAGACCTCCAAACTTCATGTGGCCTTCAGATTAGCTCAAGAATAGTGCATGGAGAGCTTTATCGAAAGGGTTTCCATGGCCAAGCAGCCGCATCCAAACCTTACATCACCATGCGCAATGCAAAGCGTTGGACGCAGTGGTGTAAAGCACACCACCACTAGACTCTAGAACCGTGGAGACGTGTTCTCTAGAGTAACAAATCAGGCTTCTCCATCTGGCAATCCAATGGATGAGTCTGGGTTTGGTGATTGCCAGGAGAACGGCACTTGTCTGACTGCATTTGCCAAGTGTAAATTTTGGTGGAGGGAGAATTATGGTGTGGGGTTGTTTTTCCAGGAGTTGGGCTCAGCCTCTTAGTTCCAGTGAAATAAATTCTTAACACTTCACCATACCAAGACATTGTGGAAAATTTCACACTCTCAGGTTTGTGGAAACAGTCTGGGGATGGCCCCTTCCTGTTCCAACATGCCTGCACACCAATGCACAAAGCAAGGTCCATAAAGACATGGATGAGCAAGTTTGGTGTGGAAGAACTTGACTGGCTTGGACAGAGTCCTGACCTCAATCTGATAGAATACCTTTGGGAAGAATTAAAACAGAGACTGTAAGCCAGGCCTTGTCATCCAACATCAGTGTCTGACCTCACAAATGCGCTTCTGGAAGAATGGTCAAAATTCTCATAAAAACAAACATACTCCTAGACCTTGTGGAAAGCCTTCCCAGAAGACTTGAAGCTTTCATAGCTGCAAAGAGTGGGCCAACATCATATTAAACTCTATGGATTACGCATGGGATGTCACACAGGTTCATATCCATGTGAAGGCAGACAACCAAATACTTCTGGCAATATAGTGCAAATCATGCTGCAATGTTCCTATTAGAGAAAAGATGCCTTCTCCCAGCAACCCTCATACTTGCTCAGTCTTTATCTAATTGTACTGTCATGAAATTTAATATTTAACATGCTTTTTGCAGTTTTTCTGAGCATTGCACGGTCTGACCTTAGGGTGATTCTGCTTGGATGTCCACTCTTGGGAAGATTGTGGCATTGTGTTAACACACCTGAATGCTCCAGACCAGCAAATTGCCAAATCTTCTGCTTTCATAGTCAGCTTCATAGCATCCTGTGAAAAAATTCGGTTTCACATGACTGTACATGGATTTTTTTTTTTAAACAGCTGCTCCTCCATATGCATACCAGAATACATATTTTCTGTATGACATTTATTCTTTCCACCTTTTCACTTTCTTACTCTTCTCTATCATTCAGTGACTGTCTCACTCTCTTTCTCTCCAGACGCTGCAGATGGGTATAAAGCATTTTTCTGGTCTGTTTGTGATGTTGTGTGTGGGCGTGGCTTTATCTCTGCTGACCACCATAGCAGAACACATTGTATACAAGCTGGTGATCCCAAGGGTTAAGGAGCCACGCTTCAAATACTGGCTCCACACAAGCCAGGTACTGACCGAAATCACACACAAACACATATTTTCTGACTGTGGTCACACCATAATTTGAATACTTGAATACTTTATAGCAAATATATTAACATTTTATTTTTATTGTTTTTTGTTTTTTATATTTGTGCAAGCAATAATGAAAACACTACCAGAAAAGAAAAGCAGTTTCTAGGGTCACAAATATTTGTGCATTTCTTGTATTTTTATGTTTTGTTGTTGCTGCACATGCGAAACACACATAGCCTAAGGCATAGCCTTTAAGACACTAAGTTAAAAATCAGACACATCATTTACACTAAGCACATAACAGCTAACTTGTTGCTTGTTTTCCAGAGATTACACCGTGCCCTTAACTCAGTCTTCACTGATGACAAACTACCGACCATTACAAAGCCCGAAAAGAGGTACTGTTAAAGTATATAAAGTGCTGTCATAGTGTCATTTCAGTTCAGTCTTTTATGATCTATACTTGAAGACACATCCATCCCTAAGTGACTGAACTGAATGTGATCTGAGTACAGATATATTTTAATTATTTATGAACTGTTTAAAACATTTTGTTTTGCCTTCATCAGCTCATTAAAAATTTCATGCAAGCATACATCAGAAATATGTTGATCCCTCACTTCAGGCCGCTCTACAGCACCAAATATTTTTTGTTTGCTTTTTTGTTTTATGTCAGTGTGTATTATTACTGATTACAGATGTGATTTAGTAAGTTTTTTATAAATGTAGCTTACCTTCGCTTAGGATTTTTAAACACAGTGAAATAGCTACATGTTAGAAATCTCACTGAATCAAGGGATACCGCTGATAACCCTAAGAAAGGGGAAGAATGCTCATAAATGTGATGCAAACAAGACTAAAAATGCAAACAAGGAGTTCCTGCAAGAATCCAATACTTCAAAGTTAAACAGTACATTGGCTAAATTATAAGTTGAAGAGTAAATGACATCTATTAACATCCGAATGGAAGTTAAAGGACCCATTTTAATCAAAAACTAAATAGAAAGGTCAATCTGTTGGAAGCCAATTATCAGTGAGGGAAATTGAGAAAATAATCTCATGCTGACGTCACATGGTATTGTTGGAAACAGTGGGTGAGAAAGGATGAATCAGTAAATCATGAAAGCTGCTTTATTTGGCCACTTTCAGTGTCCTTCGCACGGGGCCATTTGTACATATTAGTTTGATAGTGTGTGTCATAGTGTAGCCCCATCCTATCACATTTAACCACTGATCATCTGATCATGCCTCCACCCCTTATTTTGCTTCTAAGGGGAGAGCAAATAAATCCAAATCAAAGCAAAGTCCCGTTTTATAGCATTACATTCTACTTGAAAAATGCTCCTGCACATTCACATCTACTACTAGCACCACACTGAGTGCACACTCAGGTGGAGCACTTAAAGTAAGGATTAAATGCACTTAATAATTATGGAGCCAAGGCCATGTGAGGGATGCCTGTGGTAATGAGGATAGATGGCCTACTCTTGCATAATTATACTCATTCAATCAAGTTCTTCTGCATGCTGTCTAAGAGTCAGAAATTATTACCGTCTCATTGTCAGTGAAAGAAACCTTGCATGTCAAAAGTTTCTCTTCTGCAATCAGAGCACTGAAATCACACCTTTCCATACAGGATTTTATACTGCAGACAGCTTCAGCTTTTGAGTTATGCTACACAAAACTATGCCAAAATGCATCATTATCAGTTTTAGCACTGCATTACTTTTACTTAAAGTCTGGACTGTACGGTCCTGAAATCATTTAACAGGATGACTAAATGAAGCATATACGTAGGTGAAAATTTAATTGGCAATCACTACTACTTAGGATGAAGCTATAGCATGTTTCATTTACTAAGTGTGTTAACAGGGATGTAGAAACCCCACAGACAGCAGAGAACACTGTGTGAGATCATTAGCAGCAGTGTCTGTAATACCATGAAATATTCTCGGATGGCCAGTTAAGATCGCGTGGTTCAGTATCAAGCACAGTGCTAAGGTCAGGCAGCTCTGGCAGTGACTGACAGCCAGGCTAAAATAGGATTATCTGTCCCGTTGAATAGACCAATAATATCAGTTACAATTCAGCTACAATACTGCGTTTCACGTAGAAATTCCCTGAAACTGTCCCTTTTCTTCATACTTAATACTACAAACAGGTATAATATTTTGGTATATAAAATTTATTTTCTGTATATTTTCTTTGTCCATTTTGTCATTCGGAAAAATTTAAATGTAAATGTTTTTATGTATAACTGTGCATAAAGTAATTTAGCTTTCTTTTCCTTTCATAAAATAGTTTTACAATAAATAAAAGGCTTTTTCACAAATTTCATGCCATTAATCAAAGAGCTAATGACAGCTCCAATAAATCATGACAGAAAATTTAAAAAAAATCTATAACTACTACAAAACTGTCAGAAAATAAAGGTTCCACATAAGCACAAGCCCTGCATTTGATTTGATTCATGCCATGATCTCATCACATCCTTAAGTGGAATTTGTGACACTTTTTTTTAAAACCTACCAACACACGCCAAAATAAAAGAAACAAAAATGCAAGTAATTTCAAATTATACAGCCATTTATTTGAAACCAATGCTTTACATTATGAACCAAAGCGGCCATTCCACACTTTGCTACAAGAGAGCTTGTTAAAGACATCCTCCCTACTCACTGCATACAAGCTGTGTCTGTCTTGTTTTGGCTGTTGATAGCAACATCTGCGCTGACATATGGTTTGGGAAATAACAGTTATTGGTGAAATATTGCTGCATGCAAAGTACCAGTCAAAGGTTTGGACACACTTAGGTTTGGCCTTAACTTCCTTGCAGTTAAATGTGAATTGAGAGAGCTGTCCTCTTTTTGAAAACTGCATGAGATTTAAAATTAACTGCAAATACTGGAAGTTGTGAGGTTAAATACTATTTAATGCTGGTTTGTTGTGCCCAAGTTTTGATTGCTTGGCCTCTCATATACAAATATTAATCAAATCAAGTGTATCTTTAATTCAGGCATGACACAAAATTAAGTTATTGGTTCAGCCATGTGCAATTGACAAATCTTTTACAGGGAATGCTCTCTTTGTTGTTTTAGCGACATACTGCAAGCTGCTTTGCAACCAACCTTTAATCCAGCTCCTCTTTTTATGTGAGAAGGATTGTGACAATTCTACAGAAGGAGGACCCATATGCAGGACAACAGGAAGCAGTGTAAAATTCCACAATTTAACCTTTAATACGATTAGTAGTAACACACAGAAAGGCAGTCATCAAAGAGCAAGCAATGAAGGCACAGGGCGGGCTAAATGCAAAATTCAAAACCATGCCAAAATATCATACACAAAGAAACCAAATATGTAATAACACAAATGACAACACTAGGAGCTCCAGAAACAAGGTACACCAAGAAAAAAAAATCACTAGAAAGTTGGACTCACAGTAATAATACAATATGGGAGAACAAAGGGGGGATATATATATATATATATATATATATATATATATATATATATATATATATACACACACACACACACACACACACTGGGGTGAGTGATTAAATAATTGGACACATTAGTAGTTAGGGAAAAGATGCAGAAAACAGTGCAGGTTGGATTAATCAGGTCATGGAATACAGTTATCAAGGATGTAAAATTAGGGGGGAAGTAAAACTGATTACAATGCACAAAGACCAATGATTATAAAATATAACAGGAAATGACTTGAACCAGTCCACAACAATCCAAAAGTAAATGATGGCAAATGGAAATAAGAGTCTTTGTATGCATGTAGTTGTCTGACTCAAATTTGTTTTTGAGTTAAAAAAGAAAAAAAAACCACAATACATTAGCGTAGAGGGATAGTTGTCTCAGGGTGGAAGAAATAAGTAAAATATTGGTTATGTGAAAGACGCACTCTAATGTTGCAGAAAAATAATGATATGCATTTCTGCATAACTTCAATATGACAAAGTTGCACACATTATAGTGCACATTTTTCTTTCTGACCTTTATGGGCGTTATATTTTATGTGTCATTGCATAGTAGAAATCTCTACAAGGGCAAAAAAAAAAAAGTTTGTGTTCATATATTTTCCATTGAAATTATGTGAACACTGTCTCAATCATTTTATCAATTCATAAAAGATGAAGGAGCTGCTCTTGGAGTTAACACCCTGAATACCAAATCAAGGAAAATTACTTAGATGGATGGATAAACAGTGAAGGAATACAGCTTTTTAGTTAATGTGGAAGGAGTAAAGGCTGTAGAATACTAATGAAAAAGAATCATCTTTATTTACCTCACACTTTTCAGAGCAGCAGAAGAGCCTTTAAAAGAATAAGTTAGAAAAAAAGGAAAACAATAAATAATAAGGGCAGAAAATGGTTGAACAGAAAGATGGCACTTAATATAAAAGTATAAGTGTATAAACTTATTCTTTTATTTGGCTGTGATTTAAAGGGCTCAATTTTCCACAATTAGTTTAGTGCTGACAGGGCAAAGATGTCATCCTGCCATTTTTTTTCTTTTTTTTGAAATCTAAATGTTCTAAAACTTACCAGGGATCTAACTGAGATCATCTTACACGCTGGTCATATTTCATGCCTTCACGGTATAGTGAAGTTTGGCCCAGTCTGAGTCACTTTTGGCCCGGGCTGGGAAGTCCTTCATAATAAGTGTTTATACTTCTGAACTACAAATCAATTCAGGATGTATAAATATCCTATCTGGCATTAATAAATGGATGCTTAATCCTTTATTAATATTTCAGAAAGCAGATCTACTACCACTATCACAGTATCAGGTCCCGTTTTACCTAAAACATGAAAACACAACATCCATGATGATTCAAATATATTTTATTGAAAGTGAAACTCGCCAGAACATTCTAGAACTGTTGGCATTCATTACATACCCATGCATAACCATTGCAACTGTTAAACACTACCCTCACTGCTATATCATAAAAACATATGTAATTATCAATATTAAATCATTAATAAGTAAAAAAACACAAAACTTTTTTCTTTTTAATTGCTTACTGCAAACTAGTCTGTGCATTTAAAGCACAGGAAACCTTGTGTGTGTGTGTGGCACTTGCCCATGTGTTTCCCACACTCACGGAAAAGCAGCCAAGGTGCCTTTATAATATTTTGATCCCCCCCCCCTAACCCCCCTGATCTCAGTTAGCTCAGAATAAATAGATTCTAATTTGTTTGTTTTGTTACACTGCAGGTGCAGATCTCATGTCTGTGTTGAGGCACCCTCTGACCTCTGTACCTCATATGGTGCATATATGATCACTCCTGTGCTAGAAAGCTACTTTCAGCTGCTCCCTTATTCACAAGGGATGGCTACAGCAGGTAGCACCACATGTTTGATTTGGCTTTTTTTTTTTTTTCACCAGATGGCCATCCTGATGCAAACAAAGGGAGTGGTGTCTCCTCCTGGGATAGAACCAGGGATGTTTTGATTGTTAGCCAAATGTGTAAACCACTACACTATGGATGATCACTCCTATCCTGGTTTACTATTACAGTGTTTGAAAGACCAGCAGATGCTGTGCAGTTCTCAACACCTTGTCACAGTCCCCCTTGAACTGTCACCACTACCCCATGAAAAAAATACACACAATGTACAAAAAATTATAACATCTATACAACAGTTTAGCATTTTAATATATTTTCATTTTTGTGTATTTTGGGTCACTTTAGGAAAAATCTAGCTAAAAGAATAACATTTAGAGTACTCTTACTGCCGTCAAATGTCAAATTTGCCCTGAATAGTATAGTTAGTAAAAGTAATAACTATCACAGTTGGAGAACTTAAGTAATTTAAGTTCCTGCACCAATGGGCTACATTTATAAATGCTGAAATCACCTCAAGACTTAAACAAAATGTGTTGAAATGTGTTGATTCCACATTTCAAAATGTTCCCTCTGCACTGACGCAAGTGCAGGTGCCCTCTTGTCAAAGGATGCACATATCAATTTAAAACAGCTCTTTTTATGTTCTCATGCGTCATCCTTTAGCTTAAAGTCTCTTTTGATGTCTAGAGTATCTCATTAGATTCTTCTTGTCACTTTTTTTTTTATTATCACCAAGTGGAAATACCTTTGATTCAGAGAGCTGCTCTGTTAGGCTTCACTTTGTATGATGAGCGTACCTCATCTTCGCTGCTTTATTGAAATCATGGTTATTTTTTCAGCTTGCAGATCCGGTCCAGTAGATTTAAAAAGTTTCTTTTTGGGAACTGTGACCAAATTTTGTTCTTTTCTTGGTCTTCAATAAGTAAGGCCTACAGAAAAAAAAAAAAAAGAGTTCAAATATATTTTATAGTATACTGGTTCTTTGTATACCATGAGCTGAGTTTTCATTTTCAGTAATAGAGAGCAGAAAGTAAGGGCAATGTCAGGAGTTTTAAATATTGCCTAGAGTTTGCGCGCATAAAATGTTTTCTTAACTTGACTATTCATACTTTTTCCATCAATATAATTATGTAAAATGGCTATTTTACAAATTGGGTGTTTCTTTTGATAAGAACTCTCTGCTTGACTTTTAATCCTCTAACTTATCAAAACAGCTTATAATGTTTATATCTAATAAAGCAATTGTAAACAATGAAAAAATAAATAAAGCTGATTATATATTAACCAGACTAAACAATGGAATAATAGCTAAATACTCCAAATCAGTTTAAAGGATAAGGGCTTCATCCGCCTCTAGCAAACATTTCCATGGTTGGTGAAGCATAAAAGCAAGGACATGCAATGATATTTTCTCCAAGCCCATAATAATACCACGCTTATCTAACTTCCCATTTACTATATGTATTGCAGATGACTTTATTTCTGTCCTCTTCCTATCATGTTCTGATGCTGTGTTTTTTGCACACTTTTTTAATCATTGGAATTTTTGTAAAGTGAGAAGCTCTGGGTTACCCCAAAGTCCAGGGTGACTGTTTTTCATAGTCAGTGCAATCAAAGAAAATGACATGTCACCAAAGAGAACCACAAACATATGGGTTATTTAAAAAAAAAAAAAGGCTGTGAAGCTTTTAAGCTCCAGTCAAGGCTGTTTGAATTTATATTTTTGTGTTTGTTATGCTTCCACATTGCATGCAACATGATAAGTTGAAAAGAATAAGTTGAAAAGAAGGCAAGAGGAATGCTGTAAAATGGACAATGATTACGAATCAGTCTGCCACCCGTTATGGAACAATACAACAGAAAAAAAGAGAGGAAGGAAAAGAGAGAATTTGTTAGGTAATATGTGTAAAAGGTGGAAATGAACATGAAATCAGTGATGTTGTGTGAAAGTAATGTCTCTCACCTTCAGTGCAAGTTACTGCTGCTAGTGCTTGTTAGCTCAAAGATCACAGTGGACCCGGGGTTGGATAAGAAAGGTTTTTGGGATCAGTGCTGGTGGCAGAGGAAATTAATTGGACATAAATTTGATTTCTACATTGGGCTCTAGCAAGGTCTTCCTTTTTGTGTTCGGTGCCTACATGTGGTGAAAGCCTATTCATTAAAAAAAACTATTGCATGAGACTGAATCCAAGCATCTTCTGAATAGTATTTGGTGCGTTGCTACGATTCCTGTGGGTTTTTTTTTTTTCACCTTAACACCAAGACAAATTCTAACAAAACTACACTGGTAATACAACCATCAGGCCAGCCAATCAGACTATGTAACTGATCAATAGAACTCAGACTACAAGCAGAATGAAAACAAAACTAGGAAATAGTTCAATGCTGATCAGTTCAGATCTACCTTTAGCACCAATAACGTGAATTATTTTCAATATGACTTTTTCAGTCGCTCACATTGTTGTAGACAAATTTTGTATCACTCTTCTTTACAACATTCCTTCACTTTATTGAGGTTTGCAGGCTTTCATTTATGGACAGCTCTCTGGACTTTGTCAGAACTTTGACTGGGCCATTGCAACACCCAATTTCACCCAAGCTTTAGCTGTCAAATATATGGCCTCACATTTGACTCTAGAATACTTTGATATATATAGAGGAGTTCACGGTCAACTGCCAAGTGTCCAGTTTCCGTGGTTGTAAAACAAGTCAACAATTCAGCACCCCTCCTCTACCGTGCTTGACAATTGGTGTGGGGTGTTTGGCAAAAACAAAGTATGAGCACAAACATGTTAACTCTGGTTTCATCTGTCCAGATAAAACTGTTCCAGAACTTAGCAAACCTAAGCAATGCTATTATTTTGTTTTTAGTGAAAGGAGGCTCCCTGCAACCCTTCCAAAATAGTCATACTTCTTCAGTACTATCATGACCTTTAATATTTAACAGGCCAGTAGAGTCTAAGATGTAGCTCGTGGGACTTTTGCCTTTTCTCTGAGCATTGCAGTCTGACTTTGAGGTGAATTTGGTGGGATATCCACTCCTGGGAGGATTGTGGCATGTTAACATACACCAGAGTGCCCCAGAGCAGCAAACTGCCAAAACATCTGCTTTAATAGATGTGTTTACACCTGCTGATGATCAGTTAAGCAAGTACATTTGACCAGCAGCATCAGTCTGCTACTCACCCTATGGAAGCAGTAAAGTTGTGCTTAGTTTTTCACAAGACTGCATAAAGTTATGTTTAATTTAATTTATGTTTAATTATCCTGAGAACAAAAGCAACGTTTCTTACTAAAAAGTTAGAGGAACATCACAGTCAATAGGATTCAGCCATTAGAAACGTAAATGTCCAAAACTGCATGGCAATCTAAAGAGTGATATTTACATGTTGTCTACTGAACTACTGATCAGCCAGCAGCTCCACACTGCCATCCCTCAGAATATGGTGTTCATTCAGGTAAAATGTAAACAATAGTACACTATAAACAGGACAATACCTAAGGTACCCAGAAATCCACTTTTCATGTAATGATATATTTAAGGAAAACACCAAAAACTATTTCTTGGTAAGCAGCCACTATGCTATTCCTCTTAGATTCTCAATATAACACCTACAGCAAAAATTTTGAATTTACCCATGTAAACAGTTTTTGGGAAATTGTTCATCTCTTTCAGTCCAGCTCTGTGTAAATTACTGTTTGTGATATAACATGCTTAGAATTGTGTGCAGTAGCAATTCATAGTTTAGGCTTAGTTGGCGCCTTAGTTATGTATTGGATTGAAACTGGAAAGATGCCCTCAGATGAAAGTCAATTCTCCTACTGTGGCATTTTGAATTTCTGTGTTATCTTTCTCCTATCTACAGGTGCAATGAGGGAAACAACCAGTCGGCATCTTGGAATCCTGCAGAGTCGTCCCACTGCAACAGGCGAAGGATCCTTCCACAAGAGATGCAGAATGACCTGGAACGACCATCCTCCCAGGATCTTCCTTCTCCACCACCCCCTTCTCCCCTCCCTCATCCCCATTCTCTCCCTCTGCTGGAGAAACCCCTGCCCATAGTAACTACCTCTAATGGTCGCTCCGACCTGTTAGGGAGGGGTTTGGACCAAGGACTGGGGCCAGGGCTGGGGGGTTCCGGGCAGTGTCGTGGTTTAGGAGTGGGTGATTGTGGTCCAGGTCTGGGTGTGGGACGGAACCCGCTGGTCCAGGAACTGTCAGAACTGGAGAGTCAGATCCTTGTAATCAAGCAGCAGTTGCAGTCAGCAATGAGAAGGAAGAGAGAGCTCGAACAGTACCAATCAGAAAACCAGCAAGTACACCAGACTGCACCCAGTCAGCCCACTTCACACCAATCTAACCAGTTTGCTCAGTATACCCAGACCCACCAGCAGACTAACCAGCACAAAAACACATGCCCAGAGTTCTGAGTCGGTCTCTTTTTGTCCAGAAAAAACCTACACACAGGACTAGTTTTCAAAACCTCCTCTGGGTCCTGGAAACAGATCATCGCCTGAGTTCTGAAGTTAGAACCCTCACAGATTTCCACTTGCAGGCTCTGGAGCTCCTCTAAACACTGGACTGAAATGTTCTCCAGTGATCAGATCCTGTTCTGTAACTCCAAGTGGGACCTATTCTCACTTCTGGAATGTGAGATTGGATTAGATGAGAAGCGCTGGACGAGGGTGAAACAGGGATCTTGAACCAAATCTGTTCCGTTGTATCACTGAAGAGCTGTACAACACCTCCCCCTCTCAGCCTCCCTTCTACTACCATTTTCTGTAACTCCTTTTCATGCCTATCTGGTTCTTTTACATTTATTTCCTGTTTATTTCTTCCTTTTTTTTTTCCCTGTCAGGCCTTCCCTCTAAACCTCATTTTTCCAAGGGTACAGATTTGCTTGCTATGACGTTAAGCCTGATCACAGATATGAGGACTCTTTGGTATTTAAGCTTAATAGACTAATTTACCTGAGTCTTCTAAGACTCACTGAGAGTGTAAAATGACCTGAGGTTGAACCCAGCCATTTAAGTCTTTATGTTCCTGTGTCTTGCTGAAACCTTGTATCTCTCAGCTATTACTGCTGATGTTTCTTGCCTTTGGTGGTGCGTTTGTGTTGGGTTTTTTTCTAACAAGCCTCTGAAAGGGTTCATGGGGTGGTTAGAAGTAATAACAAAAGAGATAAAGCTTTCACAAGAAACATTTACATCCATAATGAACACCTGGTTGACATGGTGGATTATAAGCGTACACACAATCTTATTTATGGTTCACTGTATAATGTCCTGCACTTCACTGATGCACACTGATTAAATAAAGTCACCTTAACGTGTCAGAGTTTGAGTTAGGGTCTTGAAGTATATCACAGTGAGATCACAACAATGGCAAGCTGGCAACGTAAAATTTAAAATAGGATTAAATTGAACAGTCTCCAGCTTTTTTTTTTTTCCCAGTCAGGGACCCAAAACAAAACGGTTCTGCCCAGGCTCTTGAGGTCATACTGGTGCTCTTATAATACCGTGACACAACAAAACACACTTTTCAGTTCTTCATATAAGCCAGCTGTTAAATCGTAACAGTAAACATGAACACAGACCACTAGTTTAACTCTTGACATGTTATCAAATGTAATTTGCATTCACAATTTAACACCTCAAAACAGTTTCCTCTCTTGGGACCGGTTTTCTTGCATCGTTTCTCTTTGGGTTTGGACATGTTCTGTTATTAAATATCTTCTTTGCACTTAACTTGATTGCAAAATCTTTTTTTCCCTCTCAGTCTCTAAAAATGTTGACTTTTAAAGGTCTGTAAATGATTTCTTGTACAAATTAGAAAGCAGAGCGTGGCGTGCTAAGACTCTGAGGCTTACTCACAGTTGAACCTTGGTTTTAAGTTATTATGCCTGCAAAACCTTGATGCTGCTAGTTACAAAACAACTTATTTCAAACAGGTTTTACAGAAACCTTAATCTCATTTATATCTGGCAGCAAAGTGGATTTACTGCCAAGTGACTGAAAGGAAGACCAAAAGCTCAATGATTTTTAAGAGGATTTAAGGTATTTCCTTGCACTTATGAGTCCCCAGCTTGGGTAAGAGAGAGAAATGTGAGTCGACACATGAGAACAATGGCTGACAGCCACAGCAAACCAATCAAACTTTCAGTTTTTGATTTTTTTTGTTTTTGTTATTGTCTTTTTCAAAGTTTCACCACTGGAGTGGTGAAACACCATCTGGAGTGACTTATATCAACTCATCTTAATAGATTCCTTTTTAAAAACACCCAGCAGCTATATAAATAATCAAACCACTCAGATGTTTGTTCCTTACCTTGAAAACTATATCTGGTTGTTGCTATTCTTAACTCATATTGCTAGGGGACAGCAATTTGGACGGGAAGGTGTACCTCAGAACAGCTAACGATGACATTTTATGAACACATGGCACGGTAAAATGCCGCCGCTCACACAAACACAAACAGCTCCTATCTATTTAGCCAGTGTGTCTGCAGGGTAAGCGCAGGCTGTCACAGCTGAAATGAATACCTGACAGAGCAAAAGAGCAAGTGCACAGACTGAGCCGTCAGCTTTCTTTGTGTCTCTGTGCGTGTATGCCTTGCTTAGCTATGACATAAACATCACTGAAGTTGACGTAGCTGTAACAGGATGAATCACCAGAGAAGCTAAATAACCCGGCTTTAGCATATCTATGCTCATTTTAATCACTTGTCTAGGTAGCACATGCAGCTGGACAGGGGTGTGGTGTGAGGGGGAAAAAAAAGGGGCTGCCTGACAGCTTGTGGCATGAGAGAAGAATAAAGTCAGATTCATGTATATATATATATATATATATATATATATATATATATATATATATATATATATATATATATATATATATATTTAGGGCCCATGTAAGCACAGGTTCACTAGAACATCCTGATTTCATCACCAAAGGGACAATATGAAGCATCGAGTTCAAATTTCACCCATAATCATTTGGTTTACTTAAATTTGTGTGGGGTTTTTTTTGTTCAAAAACAATCCTAAAGGTGCAATGTGCCTCCAGAAGCTTTCATTATTAAACTCAGAATATAGGGCTATAATCTCAGGGTTGACTGGTCGATTCAAACACTGACTGCCAGATTAATTAATGTTTACATTTACTGAGCTGTTTCTCAGAGTCAGCTCTAGACTACCTGACACCATGTCAATGACGTAACTGATGTGGATGCACTTTGTTAAAACAGATGGTTAAAAATTTATATATTTAAAAAAAAAATACAAATTAAAAAAATTAAGTGTAAACTTTGCAACAGCTCACAGCTCAATTTCAAGCAAAGCATATCATCTAAAAGCAGAAAGCTTCTGACTCTGTGTTGGAATAATCAGGTACTTTTATGTTTAACACGTTAGGCTTATCAGATTTAGCATACTTCAGTATGTCTCGAAATATGTGAAGCTCTCTCTCTTCAGTGGAATTTTTATGTCATTTATTAATTTGGGCTCCACACAGACACACACACACACACAGATTTAGTTCATCTACAGATAAAAGCTTATGCCCCCTCTTGCAATCAATCAAGTGGTTAAAACTTTAGTCAACCAAGATTTTCTTTTGCTTTCTACAGACTTATGAAAAATAGTATTAATAGCTCTGTTATTCTAGAGTAGAAATAGGGCAGCAACATCCTTGCAACAAGGCAAAAACAAAACAAAAATAATTGGTGGCTGCCCATTGCTCACATTTTTTTGTTGCTGAAGGAGACCAATTTCAAGCAGTTGTAGCAATCAACTGATCGAAAGTGGGTGATCGATTAAGGCTGCAATGCAATCGCATGGGTTACCTAGTGGGAAGCAACTTGTCTCTTAACAACTGCGGTCTACCAATCTCTTAGATTGCTGAAGGTTTGAAAATAAATGCTGCCTAATTTTTAAACGCAGCAAACACGTTGCAATCAATCTCAGTCAGCCTGAGCGCAAGTCATCTGTTATGCATCTCTTTGCAGTAGGCGACTCGACTCAGCTGGTTGCCACGTGGTTATATCTGGTTATATGTTGTCAAACGCCTGTGTCATTGTACAGTTTCTCATTTCTGAATTTTAACAATGAGGTCCTGGGTAGACTCTGAATGCAAGTAAGTTAATGTAAATTTCTGCGTACTGTACGTAGATAGGAACAGATTTGCAATTTCCGCTGGTTATTCACTCGCAGACTGACTCTTATTGCAATTTTATTGTTGTCTTGGATCACCAAAGTCAACTTGAAGATGGCAACTGAATGCAAGTGGTCACAAACCTAGGCCTCATCTTCTAACCAATTCAAAGACAATGAGATCGCAAATTTACTGCACATGGGTCGCAATAATTTTGGTCGTCCCATGGTGTCCCACCACTTTACCGTGACTATAAATTAAATTAATTTTAAACTTAAAGTTTCCTGAGTAAAACTGTCCTGTGACTCAAACATAATGCCTGAATAAGAAAATTGTTTTGTTTTCTTCAACCTAGGAATCCAATATATGTCTTTTGGCTGTCCCTCTACTAATCTAGGAACATCCAGTGATTAAGGGTCAACTACATTACACGTCCATCCTGCAAAAAATCCATATATTTACTATTTACCCGTTGCTCATAATCAGTAACTTGTTGACTGGAAGGATAATGTGACTGCATTTTTAGGCTGCAGATGACACAGCAAAGAAGGTAGGATTTGTATGCAGCTGAAGTGACACTGCAAGGCTCAAATCAGGCAAAAAATGATAAGTAATGAAAACAAATCTCCGTATATTCAGACAAACACAAGGACAGACACGTTTCACACTTCTTCCATCAAGGTAACTTGCAAGTGTTGACTGTCAAGATGGATTGTCCTTGTCTTTGGTCACATATTTTCTACGTAAATGAAAAGTTACCGTTCTCAATGAAGCATTTAGACACATAATAAGAAACACAGGAGGACACACTGTTGCTACTGACTATTTAATTTTTTTGGACAAACCAAGAAAGAAAATATATGCAGCATTTCAGCTGAAATGCTTTTTTTTCTCCTCAAAGTAAAAGACAATTGTAATCACAATGATAATGAGTAATAGCTATAAAACATCTTGACTTCTCTCTTCATGCTTGGGCATATCTTCCAATAGGAAATGGAATCACAACATTGCATCACAATCCACTGGTGGGGTTGGGGAAAGGGAGGGGTGCCTCAAGGAGGAAAAGTGAAGCAGGAGTCATTAGCCTGGTTTTCACTGAAAGGGCTAGCCAGGCCTCAAGTAAATTTCTCAGTTTCACTACAAAGAACACTTCTGTCCTCTTTTCCCCCCCATGTATTTAATAGGGATATCTTCCACTGGAATTTATGTAAATGTAATTGGAAAACAATACCAGCATAATCTTTAGCTAGTTCTGGCATGGGCTAGCCCCTCTGAATCCCTCTATAGATATATTCCTATTAACATCAAAATAAATCAGCAAATTTGGGTGAAGCACATGGATACTGTGCATTTTAACCAATCACATTTTCATATAGTGTGGCTGATGACATCACTACAGGAGCAAGAGCTCCACGAGACATTTTCTGACTCGTCCTTGTCATTTCCTCCTAAGGGAAGTGGAGTTGTTCCCCAAACACCTAAACTGATACCAAAAAATATCCAGGTTTACAGCAGGCAAACAGGTCCAAATGGATCATAATATTCATACATATTAACAAAAATCCATAAAAAATATGACCTGACATGGTCAGTTAATGTACAGAGATAATAAAAAGAGGGATTCTGTCTTTTTTCTGTACAAATGACAAACACCACAGAACAACAACATCAATATTTTTTCCATAGCAGATTTTTCTTACCGAGTGGGGTACATGTGGTGATTGACAAGGCATTTCACCCGGCAGGATGTGATGTAAAACAGAGTGAATCAGCTGACAGGAAGTGTGCAGGTTTTAACATCGTCAGGATAGGCTACGGCACTCGCTCATACAAAATGTACAAAACACCGTCCTCTAACTACAAACAGCACACCTTGGAGGAAAAAAATGTCCCATGTTTCAAATGATCTCAAATACCTGGAAAAACAATCTGTGCTTAAGTTGTGATTTGTGATAGTTTTGCCTGATCTGTGTGCCTTGGGAGGTTGAACTGAGCATAGCTCAAATAAATGAAAACCACTGCAAACATGGTGTATTTTGTCCCCCAGGTGATTTAAACAGATATATCAGGAGTGTTTTTTTAAGCATTCGGAGCCACGTGACATGCGTCCTCGTCATTGTGTCTGGAAGTGCTGTGGAGACGCAAACGTGACCCGGTGCTGCCCCCTTAGTCATGTGACTTCTGTCATCGATGCCGAGTGGTTCTGAAAATGGATGTTGGAGGGAGTATGGAAAAAAAGAAGTACAAGGGTAGAGAAAGACAAGGAAAGAAATAAAGTGGATGGAAATAGTAGAGGGAAAAGGCATGGAAATGAAAAGGTAGAGGAAGGTCACATGTCAGCTGGTGCCAGGAGTGCTCTGTGCTTTTGGTTTATGTGCATTTGGTTAAGAGGATGGGGTGAAGTGCAAATGTCAAGCCTGCCGTGTGTCATTGCTTTATTAATTAAGAAAGAAAGCAAGAAAGAAAGAACGAAAGATGTACACTTTTAACCAGATATCTGACTGATAACAGAAACTTGTCTTTGGATTTAAGTAGCACCCATAAGAGTGCCTTCTAAAAAGAAACAGGGCATGGAAAAGAACATGGCAACAAATTACAATGGACACCAAGTTAAAGTACAAACCAAATTCCATTGCACAGAATTCCTTATCTGAAGGGGGGAATTTGCTTTAAGCTGTAAGCCCTGAGGGAGTGCTGCCAATTAATGAAGAAAGATAACGTGCATCATAGAGATTAAAGTTTATAAGATTCCAGGTGTTTTAGCTACCTGTGCGCTGAGAGTCTCCAGTGGGCTCTCTACACGGGGGAAGGTCATCAGAGGCAGGCCGCGGTAGTCCTCAGTCTTCTGTTTTGCCACTGCACTGTGGACACCTTTGAAGTTATTCACCACACATATACCCTATAAAGTATGAGGACAGTTTAATATTAATAGTGAAGCAGGCTGACATACACAGCAAATCAAATAAACATTTTTAGCTCAAACTTAGAAAGTCATGCAAAGTAGTTTAAACTATATAAACTACTGGGTGAGGTTGCACACTGGTGCTTTGAGGTTAATGCTATCATTATACTAGTATACTAGTATAGAATACTAACAATAATAATGCTAATTAAGGAAGTATAGTTGAGGTTAATAAGTGATAAGATTTGACTTGGAGATTAAGTGTTTTCAAAGGATCCAAAGGCATATGAATTATATTTAATAAACTTTATATTAATCATAACAACAGCTGTTGAGACATTTCACTCAATTATACAAATGTCAAGGAAAGGTCGGCTCATCTGATTTTGGTCATTATGATTTTGACTATATAACATATACATTGACCGAAAGAGAGAGTGTGAATCAATATGGTTCAATGGGAAAGGATGACGTACAGGCTAGAGAAAAGAGACATACCCCCTCCAAATAACATTCGTTCCCAAAAATGCATCTGAATTTCAGGGACGGGAAAGCATGTCTTTCTGTTTATGAATGTCAATTTAATCCTTAAGGGTTGGACTGAACTACTGGATGAGCGCCCAAATTTTTGTTTTGTTCAAGGGGATATTATGCAGTCTATTTTAATGTGTCTTCATATTATAATCTTAGTTCATAGAGACCCATCACAAAGATCTTGGTTGACCCTGGTCATTTTGTTTGGAGGCATGGGCTGTGATGTGGTTTAAAGATACCGGTTCCTTTGGCCACGGCACTGGTTTGACAGTAAGTATTTGTTATAAATTCCCAAAATAATTCAGGATCACATCTGTTGCTTTTCTTTTTTTTTTTTTTGGATAAACAAGCTAATCAAGGTCTGAAGCCCAGTGCGAGTCTGTTGATCAAAGGGCATTCTGGAGCAGGCTGTCTCCCTTTTGGTTGTTATTTTCACTTTCAGGGCTGCTGGTTTGATCGTGTCATGTACCTACAAACGTTGCAGAAAACTAACATCCTGCTGCCTTTCAGCTTTAAAAGGTGCAGCAAGAGCCAGGAGTTTCCTTTCACAATCACTTTTTGGGACAAATGTTACCAGGGTTTTTTTTTTTTTTTACTACCTTAAAAATTTTTTTATGGCTGGCAGTTTTTTGGGGGGTTTTTTTGGGTGTGATGTGGCTATATTTTCCACATCAGAACATTTATTGCAGTAATATAAAGTTTATATGGGTATAAAAGAGCAATAAAACATTGTGTGAGTCTCTAAAAGTTTCATTTCATTTAGCCAGCAGAGATGCTTAAGGTGCTCATCTTTGTGGCCTAGCTGCCATAGAAAACAGATGCTATATTTCTTAATTTATAAGTTTATAAATTACAGGTAACTGGATCTTTATTCAGTTTGTCCACCACTGAGACCTTTTAACAGTAGAGATGCCAGTAAGTTTGCAGCCTTTGTTAACTCCCCCGCAGACTAGTTAATCAAGAAAGGCAGCCCAAGGGAGATTCCACCCCACCAGACGCCAACCATGCCCTCAGGCAGCAGCAAAAGAGAAAATGAAGCAGGAGGAAGCTCAAGGTTTTCTTGTTTGTGGCTGTTCACGGGCAGTGAATCTCTAGTGCTCCCAGACCAAGTAAATGAGTGAATTATAGCTGGTGGGGCAGAATCTACAAATAACTCTCCTGCCTGACAATTCTTTACATTTTTACCATAACAAGTCTAAACTCTATGTTGATGTGGCTGTTGTAAATACGTTTCTACTAAACTGAAGCGCCTCCTGTTTTTCCTATTCTATGTCCAGTCATTCATGCAAAGACAGTGGTGTGCAACCCTATTTTCTCAAGTAAATTCAGTACATGTAAGGTGAATCTGATTACTGCTATTGCAACATTGAATTGAAAAATCATTTTTGAGCCTCCCTGGTCTCTGATTTTTTTTGCAGCCACCAATAATTAGCTTTTTCCCAGATTTATCACTAACTAAAATAAACAATAATAATAAGCATAAATCCATATATCAGCACAAATCTCCATCCCAATCCAGTCACATTTTTGCCCTTCTAAGCAACAAAACTAAAGTAAAGTGGGTTGCATCTGCACCCTTAAAAAGTTGCAGACTGCTCTGCCGTCTAGTTGAAGAACCTATAAGTGATATTACTAATTTCTACTTATAATTTGATTACAATAATGCATTACATTACTGGATTAGATACAACCAATGTAAGGGGTAACACGGTAATATTACCTTTTACAGTGGTTGCAACCTAAAGTATGAGTCATGCATGCTTTTTATATGACATTTCTGCATACTGTGAATTAATCTGGAGCCCCTTTCAAATTTCAGGGGATTTTGCTTCTGTTAGACTCAGCAAGTCAGCATGTGCCTTCCCTTGAATCAAGTGGCCAGCTTTATATCTTATGTTACCAACATCATCCTGGAGCCAATTCTAAAACCAAGTGCTTAACAATGATCCCTCAATCTGCTGGCAGCAGACAAATCTCTTGAAAGACCAAAGGCATTTGCTGTTTGGTGAGTCCATTCAGATCTCCTCTCTATGAACACTGATAACACCAGGATTTAAACTATACCTGCTTTCAGCTCTCTCTTTATCAATTAATTTCCTGCAAGATAGCAGCCCATCAACTTGCCTCAATTCTCATATGAAAAGAGCTTGCTAAGCTTCATTGTAAATATAAGGTGATTCTCCAGGGGAATGGAGTCATCCTCAGTTGGTAATAAAGTGGAAATGATGTTCAGTGAGGTAATGACAGATTTCCTTTGCTTTAAGCACTTGAATTGAAAGGAACTGGATTTTTTTTTCTTGAAGACATTTCATGCCTCATCTAAAAGACTTTGAGTTGAAACATCTTCAAGAACCTAAGAAAAAAAGCCCAGATACCTTAAACTTCAAGGCACTTGAGACTACCATGACCTGGATGGCTGAGAACCTGCACAGATACTCACTTCCTTTCATTTTTCCCTGGAGATCAATGACATAATGTACATCACAGTTCAGTCAGTGAACGCTTATATCATTTATCAAAGAAAACGCAGGTGCAGTGGCTCCACCTCTTCATGCACTGAGAATAAGATGAATAAGATCCATGTTGACCACACTGCACTTTAGTGGTGCACACAACAGCAAGAATCTGACTCAAAGACTGAGATCCATCTTGACCTGAAGTTGCTAATAGTCACCTTTTGCAAAGCCTGCATACTAGCTGGAACCCTCCCTACCAGATGTGTAAATTGCACTACTCTACTGCCACTCACTCTCTTTAGTGCAGCGTTGAGTCATACTCTAAATTTGTGCAATATTTCTGAGTCACGACCAAATAAAAATTCTGGCATTTTCATTAATCTCTGCTCTCCTTGGTATTTAGTTCTAATTAGCACATTTAGCACGCTAATATATGTACTATACTAAAACTGTGGAACACAGTAAGCATTACACATACTAAACATCAACACTTTAATACCATCGCTGTGTAGACACACAGCAGTAATGGAACATCTGATGTTCCCCTCATAGTAACCACTGTACAAATGACAATCCCCTAACTACTTCTTCCCCGAGTCTCCCCTCCATGCGTCTCCTACATTGGCACTCAGGACCCACTGGCAATTAGAAGTAATGAAGCCTCTGAGTTTATTAAATGAATCTCTTTTGGATGGGGTGAGGTGGTGGGGAAGGGGATCCCTTCACCTTCTTTCCTTCCTTCCTTCCTTCCTTCCTTCCTCTGAGTGGGCTTTCCCATTTAGCCCAAAACAACTTGAACAGTTTAAGCTGCAATCATTATCATTACCCTGCATTTAAAAGCAGCATAAAATCTGATGAATAGTCTGACAAAATTAATTTTCAGCAGAAGCCAGCATGTTTCACTCCACCTCACAGGAGACTGATGTTGATTTTACATTATGGACAGCAGCCCAGCGAAACTGCTGTCTTTCTTGGAAAGATGAACCCAGTCTGCACACCTTATCCTCTGCTACTGCACAGTTATTGTACAAAGGTAAATAACAGGATGCCTTACCTCTGGAGTGGGGAATCTGAATTAATCACATTATCGGTTACCTTCAAAATCTCAGAATTAATTAAAAGGTAGTGTTTACCTCAATTTTCTTCTTTTTTGTCCTTGTGCTTACTGATCTCAGTTTAAATCTGGGTGAAAACCTTCTCTTCTTATTCTCCAGCACACCATAATCACCCAGTGCATTCTTAACTTGATCCCTGTAGCCTAAATTACCTGCATTTAAACCTTCATTGAGCCTAGTATAAATTACTCCTCATTCTTAGTTCACCTTTTTATATACTTGGTGCCCTCTTCAACACTTGTACTAAGACCTCCTGTGTGTAAGAATTTTAAGGCACAGATTGACTTTGAAATGGAACCAAACCCATGTTACAGGCTTTGCTAAGCTACAGCCTGAATTAATCATGTAATTACCAGTTTGGGTTTGCTCCAAAATTAAGCTCAAAATTAATTTATAATCATAATTTGAAAATAGCTCATGACCAGAATCCACGTTCTCTTTTCTTTCTTCCCTTTCTACCCCTTTTCCACTGCCTCTCCAAACTTAATGCAAGTTCCAGTAGTCCTCACCAGAAAAAGTGCAACAGCTGATCCCAGTATAAATCCAGCCACTACATCTGAACAGTGGTTCCGATACTCTGAAACTCTGTTGAGGCCAGTGAGGAAGGCGGAGCAGAGCGTGCCCAAACAAAGCACAGGCTTGGCCAAGCGGCTGGACTTGGTCTTGATTGTGCTGGTGATGTACATCTAGAAGGAGAACAGTGGAAAGATTAGATGGTTATGCATTTAAAAAAAAAAAAAAAAAAGTGGGTGAGTGGGTAGGGGCTCCTGCTTTTTTGTGTAGGTAGATTAGGAATAGAGCTCTCATGCAGAGCAACAGGAGGTTTTCCCACAAAAATGCAGTCAAATATTTTACTATTTCAAATAGTGCAAAGCCCCCCTGGCATAGCAAAACATTTGGAGAAGTATTTGAAATAGTTACATCATAGGAGCGAAAGACTTCAGCAAAACAAAGAGATCTTTTTTTTTTTTCCACAGCAAAACTTGAACCTAATAACAGAACTTATTAATGTGAGTGAAAGTAAGAGGTGCAAAGCCATTTAAAAACAAAAAGGTCTACCCACATTTATTTTCACCTCTTGAACTTTCACCTGCCTCCATGCCGACCAAGTCATGAAGGTATCAAATTAATCTTTCATTTTGTATTCCTCCCACTCCTGTTGATGGAATCTGCACTTCCACTCTCTTTTCCAGAGATGAGGACCTCACTCTGTCACTCAGATGTCAAACAGCCGCTCTTCAATTATCGCTTCAAAAAGTAATTTTCCATGCTACCTCCAGCCAATTTTCTAAAAAATGCCTAAACTGCCACCATGCTAGTGTGAAATATTCCTCACCACAATTTCAAAAAGCCCTTCGTTGCCAATCCCTCCATCAAAGAACCAAAGGCACACTGTTGCACCTCTATATAACAAATACTGTTTCTTACTCAGTGGTTTGTAACTCCACATAAGGTGAAGTACAACTTTAAGCAGACCAGCCAAAAAAATTAATTAATTAAATTTTCTGTTTTCTTTCCCACAGAGGAGTAAACCAATTACATTCTATCCTAAATAAATAACATCGATTTGACATTGCTTTTAATTAACTGTGCTCAGGTTGAAACTATGGAGAATTTTGCTTTGTATACACATTATTGGGTGGCTGTGATTTAAAGTGAGAGACGTAAACGCAAACATGGGTTTTCACATGGGCTACAAAAGGGAGATTGAAGGGAAATTAATATGAAATAAAGTGAGCATTATATACTTTTAATTTCAAATGGCATAATTAAAGTTATAGCCAGAAGTCCAGTATCTAATGACTATACACCTAAACAGCCAGCAGCAGAACTGTTTCACTCTTCAGGGTCGTTTGGAGCCTATCCCAGTCTTTATAGGGCAAGAGGCAGGGTACACGTTTTGCAAAATGTTTTTCAAGCTTTGAAATAAGATCCAGTACATTCCTCTCACCGTCAGGTAAACAGCAGAGTAAACACTCAGTGAAGCGTCCTTAGATGGGAATGACCGCCGAGCCTTCTCCACCACCACATGGTTCCCAGTGCAGATGTTGCCGTTGACAATAAACTGGTGATTAAAGCGGCACTCATTGCCAGTGTAGTTGGGCTTGCAAACAGACAGAAAGTAGGGCGAGAGACCTCCAGTCACCACCTGCCCTGCATTGACGAAGATGTCTGTGGCAAACAGACCGAATGCAAACACACCTGCAGCACACAGACAGGAGAGGAGAGCATGTGAAAAGCCACAAACACAGATCTATGAAACGATCGCAAATAAACACAAAACGGCTTATCTATGTTTTCACCTTACATTGTGGGTGCTTAGCTAGCTCCAAGTGCCAGCACATGAACTCGCTGCTGTCATGGGTGTGTGTGTGTGTGTGTGTGTGTGTGTGTGTGTGTGTGTGTGCGTGCGTGCGCGTGCAGACCTCATTTATTCTGTTTCAATGAGGTCTGCCTCACTCAGACAGATTGGGTGGTCTGTCTGTGTGAGGCAGACCACCCAATCCCCCAGAGCAGAAACACTGTTAGCCAATGTTGAAATGGAAGCTGTGGAAAAAATGGACAACAGGAAGGGAAACATATATAGACCATTAAAAAAAAAAAAAAGATGGCATTTAATACGAATGATGGCACGGACACTTTTAGCCCAGTAACACTGACCAACGTTTGCGTCTGCATTCCTTTTGCTGTGAAATATGACTGCTGATTATCTAGCCTGCTTAGCCATGAAATTACTGTGCTTTGTATTGTCATCCAGGCGGGTGGGGTGAGGGAGTCGCAGAGGGAGGTTGTGAGGGGCATGGAGACATGATTGTGTGAAGGGCACTGAAAGAAATTTGGGGGTGGGTGGGGGTGGGGGTGGTGGTGGATTAGGGCGAGAGAAGAGCAGATGGGAGGGAGTAAGTGAGCACGAAATGAAAAAGCCTTAACAATCTCAGACATTTAACAAATAATTTAGCAACACACACACAAAAAAACTGACGCAAGTGACTTGTCCTTGCGGTCAAAGTAGCCTTACTCTAATCATTTTAATATTTTACATGTAGCACATGTAGGATATAATGGTAATATGTGTGATGAAGTTGTTTAGATTCAATATTGCTTCAGCTGCTGCTACAATTTTAGAGAAGCTGCAGTAAAAGCATTACAGCTGGACTCGCTCCCAATTGGCCGAGTCACTAAAGAATTACTGAAATCTGTTTAGTAAGGTCACTTTACTATACATATATATAAATATCAACCTTACTTAAATCAACATTGCTGATGTAATCATCTCGGTCATGATCTGTGCCAGGTACCATAATATTCTTTTCGTGATATCCATAATAAACCATGAAATCCATGTTCAGCTGTTAGCTTACCATATAAGAAACAATAAATGTTGCTAAAAGCAGCACTTGGGGATTACTATAAGTAATAGCTTCTCCATAAATATAATTTACACGAGCGATTCCTGCATCCCCAATTCCATCTGGCCTTTTGTCACTGGTCTGCAACGGGCAGGGCACTGGTTAAAAAAAGTTTTTGTGCAGAGATATTTGACATCAGCTGAGTGCTGTGATGCCTGACGCTTAATCAGTCATCATTACTTAAAGTTATTGTTTCAAGTTTTCCGAAACTTTAAAATACTTGCATCTTTTTGGCATGTGAGCCTGCAACATGATCCCATTTCTCTGCAAAAAATAGAAAATTTATCCTTCAACTGCCACGCCATTTTTTCTCTCCAAAGTTTTTGCACGTTATCTCAGGTGTTCAGTATACCTACATCAGTGCAACTCAGACACAACAATAACACAGCCATTCCCAGACACATATGTCACGGTTGTTTAGCTGCTTGATGACTAAGTTTGTTGAGAGTCACTCTCTTTTCGCCTATGCAGAATAAATTAGAACTTTTAAAAGTTTGTTTTGCATTATGACAGAGGAATTTAGAACAAGAACAAAGAAACCTTCAAGGTGTAAATCATCAGGGTCGCTAAATCTGTGGCTTTCTGCATTGGAGCTCCCCTCGCAGGTGACTGACAGCACCAACATTAGATGTGATACACAGCATGTTGTGTCATGGTTGCAGATGCGAGGTTTTCTAGCAACTTGATAAACAGTGCTTATATAGTTTTGTAGAAAATTATGCAGAACAAGGCTGAAGTCACAAGCAGCACCTTAATGCGATGATGACAGGATCACAGAATTGCATACTAATGTGCTTTTGAATGCTAATCTGATCCCTTATTCTACACAGTTGTTGAGTATTTGTGCAGAACTGAATGAAATTATTTCAATCAGATCAGCGATCCATCATTTTCAGTCTTTCAGTTCATCACAGCCGCACTGAGGTGATGCACCAGGCAAATGCTGGTGGGACTTTACACATGCCGCAGCCCGAGGTACCTTTCACGTGCATTTCTGAGCTGTCAGTCAGTGTCTGGTACCATTAGCACAAGCAGCCTCAGGGTAGTTTAGAGTACATTGCATGACAAGGTTCTTACCTATGAAGCGTATGATGCGGCGGATAAGGGGGTTGAGGTAACAACAGTCTCCTGTCACTATTGTTTTCTCCTGGGCCAAAAGAGCTTCCCTTGTTGATTTCATCATATACATGGACACCTCTCCAATGAAAATCTACACACACACAAAAAAAAAAAAATTAAAATAAAAGAGCGAAAGAGCCAGAGAATTTAGTGAGAAAATGGTGAATACGCAAACAAAAGAAACAAAAGGAGCGAACAGAAAAAAAGCAGAGATTTCAAAGAGAGCGGACAAGATGCCGCCTAGTGACATATTTAAACTTATATTTGTCACCCCAAATTAAAAAAAACAAAAACACACAAAGGACTTTTATTTTGGAAAACCTAGACCCAAATAAGTATCCAACAGGGTTGTATGTTTTCTCTTCAGCACTGAGTCTATTTTAATTCAAAAATTATAAATTAAAAAAAAAAAATCATACAAACGTTGAAACTCTTGTGTCAAACATAATTACACTCCACACATAAAAAAACACAGTATTGTGATCTCATTCATTCTCATTCTCATTCCTCGTCACCTCTGGTGGTGCGCACACGCCAGCAGGTTAATGATCATGGGGAAGCCAGAAGGGAAATAGAGGAAGAGGTCCAATGATTGGACCGCCCCAAAAGACTGAGAACCAAAGAAGTGGAGCGCTACTAAGTAATGTTTACATTTTTTAATGCATATAAGCTATTAAAAGTCCAGTGCAATTTTTTTTTTAATCAAATACATTTATCACTGATGTGATTTGGTACCATGTGAAAACAGAAATTACTTTCCTAGAAAAAAAAAAGGGAGACAAAATATAACAGAGCACTACACTGTGCCTGTATGTGTTGGATTCAGCAGGGATAATATTAAATGAGAAAGGTTTGTTTACACAAGAAAAACGATTGTAAAGTGATACAGATTGCCTGAAAGTGCATAATATTCCATTGTACTGGGGTCTACATGTTGTGTTTTCCTATACATAAATACCTTTCAACCATAAATAAATGCAGAACAGACACACACTGGTGCACTAAAATGCAGGAAATTAAATGTCTGACAATCAACATTTCCTGAAAGCACTTAACCTGCACCCATGGAATACAGACAAAGAAAAAAGGAAACATTAACTTTTGGCATCCTGTTATGGAGGAGAGAAAGATTTTGCTCCAGTGTGGCCTGTGTACATAAACCACTGTGCCTTAATGCAGCCTTTCTTCAGGTCCATTATAGTTTGGACATTACATCAGGTCTAATGGAAAAACCGCTGCTGGACACACAAAATGGATCTCGTTGCCAGCCGCCACGGGTGATAACGGCTGTTTCAAATATATGTTTGTGTGTTCATCAGTGACAGCGTGCGCATGCAGTTAGTGCATGTGTGTGTAAACATGTGGTTTTGGCCTTTGATGTGTGTTTGTTTGGAGCCTTAGGACAGGTGAATTTTCCTCCATTCCTCGTGAATGCCTTTGTCATCAACATGTTCTTGTGAATGCAACTCCAGTCTGCCTCTTTCTGTGTGGCAATGAGCAGCGAGAGCAGCTCGTGTTTTGAGGTTAGGAAATTCAATTTTTTTTTTAAAAAAAGAGGAGGAATAAACGAGGACTGAAAGAATTCCCATAAAATGAGTATGAACCTTCAAAATCTATGCACTGGATTCAGTCCTGTCTGCAACTGTCAGCATGACTAAAGGTGGATTAATATTTTCAAATAAACATTTGTGTCATAGGATGGAAGGCAATGCACATAGCGAAACAAGCATCAAATGCATCATGGCAGGAAAATCAATCTTCTGATGTCTAATGATCCAAAAAACATCGATCTTTGCAGACAGAATGACCAAAACAGACCTTTATCTTTTATAACAGTCAGCTTGTTTGCGACTGAGCAGCAGTTGCAGCAATCTAAAATGTAATTTGAACAGGAAAAGAAAGGGGGGAAAATATATAATTACACAATTATTACACATACAATATTACAAATTAGGAATAAACACATGTCTAGAGTTTATATTTGAAGTTTTATACATCTGCTGCCTGCAACATCCTTCAGCATGACCGGTTTCTTTAGAGGGCCGCACAGCCCTCCATGTGCTCGCCAGAGGTAGCATGACTGCCATTAGGTACCGAGATGAGATCCTCAGACCCCTTGTGAGACCATATGCTGGTGCGGTTGGCCCTGGGTTCCTCCTAATGCAGAACAATGCTAGACCTCATGTGGCTGGAGTGTGTCAGCAGTTCCTGCAAGATGAAGGCATTGAAGCTATGGACTGGCCCGCCCGTTCCCCAGACCTGAATCCGATTGAGCACATCTGGGACATCATGTCTCGCTCCAACCACCAACGTCACGTTGCACCACAGACTGTCCAGGAGTTGGCGGATGCTTTAGTCCAGGTCTGGGAGGAGATCCCTCAGGAGACCATCCGCCACCTCATCAGGAGCATGCCCAGGCGTTGTAGGGAGATCATACAGACACGTGGAGGCCACACACAATACTGAGCCTCGTTTTGACTTGTTTTAAGGACATTACATCAAAGTTGGATCAGCCAGTAGTGTGTTTTTCCACTTTAATTTTGTGTGTGACTCCAAATCCAGGCCTCCATTGGTTGATAAATTTATTTTCTATTGATGATTTTTGTGTGATTTTGTTGTCAGCACATTCAACTTTGTACAGAACAAAGTATTCAATGAGAATATTTAATTCATTCAGATCTAGGATGTGTTATTTGAGTGTTCCCTTTATTTTTTTGAGCAGTATATATATACACACTTATTTCCTCATTCCTTCCTTTTAACAATGCACCAGATTATTGATTTGGCCACTTGTTAATTTTCTGCTCTAAAGTTTATTTGGGTTTTTCATCCTAATGATTCCCACGCTCATTTTCACTAACATCTCTTGGGGCCTCATTTTTAAATTACATTAAAATTACAGTGAAAAGCTATAAAATACAAATTCCTGCTTCATTAATCATGAAGTAACAAGGACACAGACCTTACTAGCCCATTTCAATTGTCCCATTAATTTTGAACCTCTGAAAGTGGGGGACTGTATTAAAATAGCTGTAATTCTTAAAACAGTTTGTTTATGAAACCCCATGAATTAAAGCTGAAAGTCTCCACTTCAATTACATATTGTGTGATTTACAACCCACTGTGGTGGTGTACAGAGATTATGGAAAGGAACTGTATATAGTGTGATATGTGTATCATACTGTACACCATAAAAAAAATATAATTCTTCAGTTTTGACTCTTGCTACAATTGCATGTGAAATGCAATTAACATTAAAAAAATAATTAAAACAAATAAAGTATTAATAAAATGCAATTTACTACAAAAGGCAAGCCACTCACTACAATATGGAAGACTGTACACGAGGACAGCTGCCTAACCCTCAAAAGAAAGTATGCGTATGCGTGTGTGTGTCAAAGTTCACATATTTAAGTGTAATAGTCAAGTGAAAGAAGCTGTCCCACAGCTGTCTAGGCCTTAAGGCTCAAATACCTCTTGCCATAATGACCTTCCTGACATACAGTCGTATTAGACATCCAGATAGCGTAAAGCTCACAGTGGCTAATCTGCTGGCCTGTCCCCACCACCCTCTGCAGAGCCAGATAGAAGACCTTTACCAAAGCTGCATATCAAGTTTCTTGACCTGCCTGACCCTGGGGAAAAAAAAAACTGTCTGCCCTTTTTACAGATGAAACTGATGTCTTTTCCCCAGTCAAAAAGATATTATAGTAAACATTTATAAGCTTTTTTTCTTTAGCAAATAGGTCCAAAGCGGTGTCAGTGGATATATGAGCTTCAAGTAACATAGCTACTGACTGCTCTACTAAGACCCCAGGCTTTGACATTTAGCCTGAGGTTATTCTCCTCAGTACGCCAAGCCAGCTCATTTTAACCTTGTATCCCATTTCCACTGTTGTGGTTAATTAACCCAATCGCTGATGTACCATCGGCAGTCTTAACTTCTAATCTGTGTCATTGTCACAGGAAGGATTCTCAGCACTTTGTGTTAGCTTGTGTGCAAGGTCCCAATCCACCAGCAGAGGTTAAGTCCCGGGCCCTAGAGTGCTGATTCTTGAGGGAATTATGGTAATGAATGCTGAGCTCAAATTTATGATTTATTGGCACATCACTGAGAGTGGTGTGAAGTACTGTGGCTTAGGCATCATCAGTATAGCTATAGTACCTATTGACAAATGCATCAGGTCCAGATTGGGTGTCAAAATGTCAGAAATAAAATACTTCATCTGCATCTCAAACGATTTTCTTATGATAGATGGAGAACAGGGTGGCAGTCATTTAAGCATATTACCTTACTCTTTTTTTGGAACACACACTATGACTGATGATTTAAAACAGAAGAGGACAACACACAGGGAAAAAGAGAGACTGAAAGCACTCCTGCCAGCTGCACCCTGTGATTGGGATACTGCCCGGTCAGGCTGTATTATGGGTGTTGACATCGTGGAAAAAAAACAATGTACGTCATCCTCCTTAATGATCAGAGTGCCAGCCTTGACGTTTTTGGAAGGCCCCTCAGGGAGAGTGGTGTTCTGACTTCTCAAAATGGGCACAAAACTTATGTACCTTGTCTTGGAGCAAGACGGTGACATTGACTGTGCACCTGGGCTTCCCTTTAAAGTGCAAAGTGCTCCTTCCACATGCTCTGTGAGTTGTTACTGCTGAGCCATGTCTGCACCTTGCTCTCTAATCCCGCTTGGCTGCCCTCGTAGCTCTCAATAGGTCATATCGGGATCGTTCGAATTCTCCTCATCTCCAAAGTGTTTTATTTTGCAGGGGTGATGCAGCACAGTTGTTTAGCCACTGTTTCTAGTTAGGATAAATCTAGATGTTCATCATGAACGCAGACCTGTACATTTGACTGTGTCTGTGCGTATGTGATGTTGATATCAGAGCCAGTGACACCCCATCAGTGCAAGCAAGGCAAGCAGTGCTTGTCTAGCAACTCTAAAACAGACATCAATTAAAACCAAAGTGAAAGCAATCTCTCGCCTTTCATCTCAAAGAACATTCTGTCACAAAGCTTCCTGCTTGCTTGCATCCCTCGTTTAAATTACTGGAATCTTGTGACTGCAGTTAGCTCTCTGGAAACAGCCTTAACTCTGCATGTAATCTGCGTGGAGCCAGTATTTTGAAGGCATCTGTGTCCTATCAACAAAAACTGGAACTTCTCAAGCTAAGAGGACAACAGCTTTCTCTGGTTGATTGTGTAAGTGCATTGTGGGTAAACCTCTGGTCGTTTGACAAGAAACTGATGGAAGACAAGCTGCCATTGGCTCTGCATTCTGCACTTTGTGTGGTATCATCATGACAGATACAGTTACTAACTGCCTTGGCCAACATTGATGATGGAAATCAGAGTGCAGTACAAAGACGGGCACTCATGCCATGTCTGTTTCTGAGCTCATTAAATTTCATTTTTTTGGAGATACAGTGGGTACGGAAAGTATTCAGACCCCTTTAAATTTTTCACTCTTTGTTTCATTGCAGCCATTTGCTAAAATCAAAAAAGTTCATTTTATATCTCAATGTACACTCAGCACCCCATCTTGACAGAAAAAAAAGTAGAAATTTTTGCAAATTTATTAATAAAGAAAAACTGAAATATCACATGGTCATAAGTATTCAGACCCTTTGCTGTGACACTCATATTTAACTCCCATGCTGTCCATTTCTTCTGATCCTCCTTGAGATGGTTCTACTCCTTCATTGGCGTCCAGCTGTGTTTAATTAAACTGATTGGACTTGATTAGGAAAGGCACACACCTGTCTATATAAGAGCTCACAGCTCACAGTGCTGTCAGAGCAAATGAGAATCATGAGGTCGAAGGAACTGCCCAAGGAGCTCAGAGACAGAATTGTGGCAAGGCACAGATCTGACCAAGGTTACAAAAGAATTTCTGCAGCACTCAAGGTTCCTAAGAGCACAGTGGCCTCCATAATCCTTAGATGGAAGAAGTTTGGGATGACCAGAACTCTTCCGTCCCAGCCAAACTGAGCAATGGTGGGAGAAGAGCCTTGGTGAGAGAGGTAAAGAAGAACCCAAAGATCACTGTGGCTGAGCTCCAGAGATGCAGTAGGGAGATGGGAGAAAGTTCCACAAAGTCAACTATCACTGCAGCCCTCCACCAGTCGGGGCTTTATGGCAGAGCGGCCCGACGGAAGCCTCTCCTCAGTGCAAGACATATGAAAGCCCGCATAGAGTTTACCAAAAAACACATGAAGGACTCCCAGACTATGAGTAATAAGATTCTCTGGTCTGATGAGACAAAGATTGAACTTTTTGGCATTAATTCTAAGCGGTATGTGTGGAGAAAACTAGGCACTGCTCATCACCTGCCCAATACAATCCCAACAGTGAAACATGGTGGTGGCAGCATCATGCTATGGGGGTGTTTTTCAGCTGCAGGGACAGGACGGCTGGTTGCAATTGAAGGAAAGATGAATGCGGCCAAGTACAGAGATATCCTGGAAGAAAACCTCTTCCAGAGTGCTCAGGACCTCAGACTGGGCCGAAGGTTCACCTTCCAACAACACAATGACCCTCAGCACACAGCTAAAATAACAAAGGAGTGGCTTCAGAACAACTCTGTGACCATTCTTGACTGGCCCAGCCAGAGCCCTGACCTAAACCCAACTGAGCATCTCTGGAGAGACCTGAAAATGGCTGTCCACCAACGTTCACCATCCAACCTGACGGAACTGGAGAGGATCTGCAAGGAAGAATGGCAGAGGATCCCCAAATCCAGGTGTGGAAAACTTGTTGCATCATTCCCAAGAAGACTCATAGCTGTACTAGCTCAAAGGGTGCTTCTACTCAATACTGAGCAAAGGGTCTGAATACTTATGACCATGTGATATTTCAGTTTTTCTTTTTTAATAAACTTGCAAAAATTTCTACATTTCTTTTTTTTCTGTCAAGATGGGGTGCTGAGTGTACATTGATGAGAAATGAAATGAACTTTTTTGATTTTAGCAAATGACTGCAATGAAACAAAGAGTGAAAAATTTAAAGGGGTCTGAATACTTTCCGTACCCACTGTATGTGGTCCTCACATCCTTAAAGAACAGCTCTCTCTTATATGGTATATGATGCATTACTGGAAATTAAATAGTATTTAAAATGAGCTCAACCATATAGCACTGATGAGGAACATTTTTTCTGCAGAATAATTACTTTTACTGTTGATAGTTTATGTACAATTTGCCAATAATCCAGTTTTATGTGTAGTGAGGCATTTTCATAGTTTTATGTTTGAAAACCCACCAATGAGGGTAAATTAAAACAATTCTGCAAAGAAGAGTGAGCCAAAATCCCTCCACGGTGGTGTGAAAGATTCATTGCCAGTTATTGCAAATGCTTGATTGAAGTTCTTGCTGCCAAGGGTGGCACAACCAGTTATTAGGTTTAGGGTGTAATTACTTTTCCAAGCAGGAGGTAGGTTTGGATAACTTTTTTCCCTTAATAAATAACTGCATTTTGTATTTACTCAGGATATCTTTGTCTAATATTAAAATTTGTTTTATTTCTGAAACATGTAAAGTGTGAAAAATATGCAGATAAATAAAATCAGGAAGAGGGCAAATCATTTTTCACAAACTATAAAACCATAAGACACGCAGCACATAAAGATATGTTTTAATCGGGTCTAATTTGTTTTGTTAAAGTGGAAAATATGTGTTTTCTATTTATTTCTTTTTTTTGAGGTGGGGATGCCATCGCCTCTGCTGGCCTTTTCGTAAAGTCGCCACACACCACCTGATCAGATGTGGTATGTTGCACCTCCCAATCTACATAATCAAATCAGTTCTGTATCAGACTCTGGGTCTTACTATCAGTGAATGGTATTAGACAGTTAATAAATTATTAACATGTCCCTAATAAGAGCTTTAAAATATTACTGACACTTCAATAGTGAATTAGCAGATCACATACATTAATGAGCATTTTATAACTCTTCTTATAACTCTTCTTAACTAGTACATAATCAGGGTATTTCCATGCAGGTTCTTTAAATGCAGCTAATCAGTGAATTATTTTTTTTCTAAATGATGGCATTTACATTTTCTAGCAGCTAGCACTTGCCTAGAAGCATTTGTCTCACTAGAGTTTGTTTCAGCACTGAAAAGGTTAGGTACTACTGACTGATTGTGTTATTTCAACTCATGCAACCCCCCCACTTTCCTTTATACAAATGTCAGTAAAAACTGACTGAAAATAGCCTTCTCCATGTAACATGCCAGAAAACTGAGAAACAAGTTGACATTCAAACTGACACAATGATGTTTGAGCAGAAAATGAAAAGGTTAAACAAGAGACATTAGAAAGAACATGCAAACCTTTCTGAGGGGGGTCTTTGTTCAGCAAGTGACCTCACATGAGAGAAAAGAACAGCCTTCCAAGTGTATGCATCTCAATGGCTTTGAGACATCAAAAGTTGTCAAATTTGAAGTCCCTAAAATATCTGACATTAAAAATGATATGAAATTGCTCATATGTCAGAAAGGGGCTGAATAAGAAATGTTACCCCTAAAAGTACAGTATTAGGACTGGTTTGTTTTTGTTTTGTTTTATTTTCCCTTCCACATTAAATGTGACTAACAGCCCCTTTTGGGAACTTTAATTACAACAGTTTTGATTAGGCAAAAAAAAAAAAAATGTTGGCAATACAAATGTAGTATTTATTGAGAAATATAAATGTCTGCAAATGCGACGCAATCCTAGAATGTTAGGGTACAAACATTAAAGAGCAATTGTAATACAATTGAAACCAATTTGAATACGGCAGAAACATCAAAAAACATAATTTACCTTCAGTTAGTAGAAACTGAAAAGTGGGACAATAGCCATAACTATTAAGAATTTTCATTAGTAACTGTGGATAAGTGGAAGAGGATGGATGGATGGATGGGTTCTACTGTAGTAAAAAAAGAAAATCTATTTCTATTCATATTTTATATGAACTAGTACAAGCCCATGTTATAGGTATTATTTGGCCTGATCATATTTTTGGCAAACTGATATGCTTAATCACATTAAGAAAGGTAAAAAAGAAAAAAAAAGAAAAAAATAGGGGTGGTAGATGTTTCGCATATGCTAAAACTGGGTAATTTTAGCCTGTGGTTGCTAGGCAATGTGACAGCGTCATAATATAATCATGCATAATTTAATTTTTGTGGGTCTAAATTAGATATTAATGTCATTAAACTAAAATGACAGGATGCTTTTATGAGGGGTTGTACATGCATAAATGTAAAAAAAAAGAAAGAATAATTTTAAACCACTGCTTGGTGGTTGCTATGCAATATGACATCATAATAACATCTGATATACATCAGAACCATCGGGACCTAAGATGCGATGTTCCTGATTTTCTTAGGAGGGGTCTGTGACGTGCACACAGACACGCACACACACACAGACAAATTTTAATATAGTAAAAAGTGAATGGAACAAATGTCTAAGTGTAAAATAAACACTGTCAATTTTAAGGATACAGCAACATGAATTTCCCAACTGCGCACTCCCCTTCAACTCTTTACTCTTTAAGCTCATCAGTGTTGTTTACAGAAGCTTTGAGGAGCTGTTAGACCAATTAGCAGCTAATGAAACACATCCTTCTGTCGTGATTCAGTGCAATAAATAAAACTAAGAAAGAATATGACACCTAAAACGTTACTCCAAATGAATGCTAATTCTGCTTTGTGTCTCCTGGATGTGTAAACAGGAAACCATTTGCATATTCATTTTAGAGGGTGACAATATGTAAAGATGTTGAACTTACAGCTTGTAACGCTGCCTGGAGAAAAAAAAAAAAGGGGAAAAACAAAACAACAATCATCAATGCTTCTCTAAGCTTTAATCGCTTCTAAATGTGCCAATAATTTTCTGTAGTACTACCAAGACACACATTTAAGGAAGTGGAATAAACTGCAAAGGATCTAAAATGGTATGTGAGAAATGCACACGAGTTTCCCATTTTGGGAAACATTAGCTTTGTTTCTGTGGGATCGTAACACCTGGCAAAAACAACATTTTATCATCTTGGCACTGAAGGTGATAAGACGCACTCTCTTTTCCCTTATGCCATGGCTGAATGGGTTTATAGACTGTTGCATGAATGCAACCCATCTAACCTTCACAGCATCCCATTGGTCCGGCCATGTGGAAAACTGCATAATTTACTGACTCTGTGCTAATTGGCCCACATCCCCAGCTCTGCCATCATTAATTCTGACTGAATGCTTCTCTGTTTTATGACACGTGGAGATGGAGTGACATACAGTGTCAAGCACCTGACACAGCACTCTCAAAGGGTACAATTATAAGGTATGGGAAAGCAAACCGATGGCTACAGGCAATTAGTAAAATAAAGGCCATATAGAATATATTCCAACAAGAAAGCCACAAAAAGGGGAAAGAATAGTATAATAATAAAAAAAAAAATACTGCAGACAAGCGGCAAGGTTGCATAAAGCTTTAACAGCTGACACAGCACTCCCTGAGGAAGGGATGGAACCAGGATTTAGTATTAAATTAGACAAACAATACATTAAAGAATTGTTGGGCTTTGACTGAGTGACAGCATACTGTAAATAAAACTTCCAAGCGGCTTCAGTGTGTTTTACAAGTCAGGAGATAGGCTGAATGGGTAAATGGGAAAAGATGAAAGATTTAATCTACAGGTATAATGCAAAAATGACACGCTAACAATTTTTTACAAATGTAAAAGATAAAATTTAGTTATCAGATAATAAGCAAATAAATAATTATAATTAACAATTCACCTACATGCCAAACCAAATATATACACACACACATACTCTCACTGGCCTCTTCATTAGGTACACCTCTTCAACCGCTACATTAGTGACGATATCTAATCAACCAATCACATGGCAGCAACTCAGGTATGCAGACATGTTCATAACAACCTGCATCAGAATGGGGAAGAAAGTATTTCAGAAACTGCTGATCTACTGGGATTTTCCCACATAACCATCTCACTTAACCATCACTTCTGGCAGCTAAAAACTGGAAACTGAGGCTACAATTCGCACGGGCTCCCCAAAAATGGACAATAGAAGATTATAAAAACATTGCCTTGTCTGATGAGTTTCAATTTCTGTTGCAACAATCGGATGGTAGGGTCAGAATTTAGCATAAACAACATGAAAGCACCGGATCCATCCTGCCTTGTATCAAATGTTGGCGGAGGCTTGTGGTGGTATAATCATTTGGGGGACATTTTCGTGGCACACTTTTAGGCCCCTTAGTACCAACTGAGCATTGTTTCATTGTTTCTGATGGGTGTCCACTTATTTATGACCACAGTGCACTCCTCTTCTGATGGCTGCTTCCAGCAGGATAACACGTCATGTCACAAAGCTCAGATCATCCCAAACTGTTTTTTTGAATAGGATAATGAGTTTATTGTACTCAAATAACCCCCACAATCAGCAGATACTCAATCAAATAAAACATCTTTGGGATGTGATGTAACAGGAGATTCTCATCATCATCAACCAGTTGATGCTATCATGTCAGTATGGACCAAAATCCCAGAGGAATATTTCCAGCACCTTGCTGAATTGATCCCACAAAGAATCGAAGACGTTCTGAAGGCAAAAGGAGATTCGAGTAATAGTAAGGTGTACCTAATGAAGTGGTCAGTGAGTGCATACACACACACACACACACACACACACATACACGAAGTCATCGCTGCAGAAGGGTGTGTCAAAATTGCACACAGATGCACTCAAGTGTAAATAGTATTGTATATCTCATTTCCTTGTTAATCAGAGCACTCTTCTAGATTTTAAAGCAGTTTGTGTTACTGTAGTACATATTTTGAATTTGTGTGTGCATGTGCCAATGTATAGGTGTGTTTTACTCTCCGGCTCTACTGATGCATCAATAGAAACCAATTAGCTATGGGGGGGGGGGGTTAAGCAAGCTATGGGATGTTTTTATTTCCTCAATAAAAATGACAATAATTCAGAGTGTACTTCAGTAGAACACACTTGTAACAGCACTCAGTGTTTCAAGCCTCTAAGCAAAGAACAAAATAATGAGCACATAAAAACAAGGGACTCGCATCAAATGTCATTTACGATCAAACGTCACTGATCGAAAATAAATGAGGGGAACGTGTCCACAGAGCGGTGTAGCAATCACATCGTTACACTACTAAAAAAGGTTTTATATATTAATTTAGGCAGCAAAGTGTAGATTATAATCAATGGGACACGTAACATTTGAAGCCGGCTTTTCAAACACTGAGTAACTCCGTTAGTGCAGTACATAAAACAATACCAAGCAGGTGCAAAAAGCCGGGAAGTCGATGCTGGCTGGACAGTAAAATTGATCTATGAGCTTGTTTGTGGTCTTTAAAATGGCCTCTTTTTAAATGAGAAGACACAGGCATAAAAAAAAAACAGATGATACATGCAAACTAATTGTCCTACAGAAAAAGAAGCGATTACGCTGCATTGTAGCATAACATCTTAACACCACCTCACCAGCCAAATCCCCTGGTTCTTGCTGTTTGAGCAAGCCCAAAGATCTCCCTTCGTTCCGTACAACCAGCAGTGCTGGTGAAAAACCAAATAGTAGTGAAATAGCTGCTAATACTGTGTACATAATGCATCTTCATATAAACGAGTAACTGAATAAAATGAACAAAAAGTTCATTGCTGTAAATGAAAGCAAATATCACCTAGTTAATACCAGATTTGAAATGAGGCCGGTGTGACCTTCGGAAAGTGGCTGCTTGAAATCAAATGTACCCTGTATTGTGAGATTATTCTTTACTTCACATATGGCCCATTTAAAGAAAAAAGAAAAAAAATGTTTTAATATCAAACAAGCAAATGCAAACACGCTTCAGGAGGTGTTCAGAAAATATTTGACATGGGTTTAATAATGAGCCGACCCAAGGGCTCAGAGACAGATGGTGGCTGGTGCAAATGGTCTGGAATTAATGAGCATGGAGCAAAACTGACACCTGGTGGCTGGCAGTCGCAACTCTGGTTTGAGGCATACAAATGTATGCCTACATGTCCGCTTCAAAATGATTATTTTCAGAGAATGACTTCCCATCTTTGCAAGTGGAATGTTTAAAATGCAAGAGCGGTACAACATCAGTGACTTAGGTGCATCGGGGCCCTGCCACTCTTAAGCAGGCTCAGAGACACGGCTAAATGTGATTAATGGTATGGATTACACACATGTTCTTCACCTGCCATAACAATTTATGGTAAAGAGGGCCCAACGTGCTGATAATGCCATCATTAGGTCTTGGAAAGCGCAACAGGTCCCCGTTAAAATGTCTGCAAACAAATGAAGTCATGTCAGGAAATCAAATTCACGAGATGCTTTCCATGAGAAGGAATCATCTCAAAATTTATGCCATTTGTTACAGCACACCGCCAGTCCAACTTCATAACAAGACATCACAGGGGTGCAGTCTATCCCAGCTGTCATGGGGAGAGAGGCACATCTACACACATTTATTACAGCGTCAACACAGAAAGACAGACAGCTATTCATGCTCACGTTCACGCCTGTAGCCAATTTAAAATTTAAAAAATTAACCTAACCCTGGTGTCTTAGTCCAGAGTACCCAGAAAGAACCCATGCAGGCTCCACACAGAAAGGCCCCAGAGGACCATAAGGTCTGTGACAACACCCAAATCACACCAAGCTCCACAAAAAAACATATGTTCCCCTGATGTAAATAACATGCACTGCTTCCTGTATAGCACGGCCTCACATTTCACTCCTTTAGCAGGATGTTTTGTGGAATGCGATAAACAAGTCAAAGAGATTCTACAGAAAAGAAATCAGGGACAAACGTATTATTAGCTGACCCATAAAAAGATATGGAAAGAGTTTAGCCTGCAGTCATACAGTTCCTGCCATCAAATTTTTCTTGCATATATTTCCATATTTTACCATAGATAGGTCGACAGCTGCTGTAGCTTACAGACAGAAAGCTGACTGACTGATATCTAGGTATATTAGGTATATTATTTGCAACTCAGTTTTACCTAAAAATGCTGCCACAAAACTGGGTCATGCTATGCTAAATTACAACTTTAAATGAGTCTACATTTACTAGGACAGTTAGTGGAGTAACAATCATTTCATTTTAAAATTACTTCCTTCCTCATGAAAAAAAGGATGGGAAGGATTATAACGTGAAAAGTTTAAGTAGCGAGCAATGGCTGCGGTTTAAAAAAAAAAAAAAAGTCAAAGATGAAGAGACTCAAGCTAAACAAGCCCAAGCTGCATCTAATGACAGCTGTGAGCACGCCAGCATGCGACAAAATGGTAAAACAATTTGAGCAATCCACGGGGAAGACCTGGTTTTAAGCACCGCTGTGGAATAAAATGGGTTTTACTTACTATAGCTGTGGGAGCGGCAGCCACCACGCAGTACAGGATGAGAGGAGGGACGAAGCTGGACTCCTCCGTGCCAGGGTACGGCTTCATCAGGTCAGCATCATTGCAGAAGAAACCCTGCACATGCACACTGAACAGGTCTGTGCACTCCATGTAGTAGGCCAATAACACCGTACCGGACATGATAACAAGCTGGAGGAAGAACATGTTGGGGAGGGGGGGGAGGGGAGGTGAGATGGAGAGGATGAAGAGAGAAAAATGAAGAAGGCGGGAAGGAGAGGAGTTATTAGTTGTACATCCAGTTCACTGAAGGCTGTCCTGATTCAGTTCCCGGGTGTTAGGTAAATTTCCTTCAGTGAGTTGTATTGGAGCCGATTCCTGAACATCACTCTTCTTAGCTATGATGTATCTAACAGGTTTTAATAAAAAACCACCACGTAAATCCTCTAAAATCCCATTTCTTCCCCCTCTCTCTCTCTCTCTCCCCCTCGGTTTTTCTCTGTCTCATGCTAACTCTGGTTGTGTACATACAGCCCCCACCACCACCACCACTACTGGCACCACCATCACTTACCACCTCCCTTCCTCCCTCACCCCCTCATCCTTTTATCCCACTATCATCTTTTGTCTCTGGCCTGCTTTCGCTGTCTTTCTCTGCAGGCATTTTTTTTTTCATACGTTTAAATATATATAAATATAGAGTCTTTCGTCAATGATAATGAACCTACACAGAAATAGAAAATGTGCCATGCTGCGCAGCAAAGCTTCTAATGCTGTTTCCAAAAAAAAACACAAAAAAAACAGCTGCATTTGTGTTACTCACCCACTAATGTCCTAATAATACCATCAATTAAGTACACCAGCTAAGGTTAAATATCAAAGGAAAGTGATGGCACATTTTCATACTTTGACGCTACCAAAAAAGATGACAAGATCGTGACAAGATCACAGGAAGTGGAAGGAACAGTGTATCGAAATCAGTCATTGGTCATCAGTCATACTGTAAAAAAAGGAAATGATCTGCTTTGTTTAGCACATCAGTGAATCAGTGGCACTGGTCTGTAGTTCACCTCTGACTGCCAGTACGTACATGTTTTATTGCTTACAGCAAGAGTTAACAAAGTCACAGAATATTACAAAAAATGCCAAATACACTTCAAACACTTATGCCTTTTAGCAGACCTTTGTTGGCTTAAAACTTCCCAAATGTTTAAACTTGTACAAATATAGTTTTAAAAGCATTATATTATATTATATATTATGAGTGGTTTATTTTAAAAGAGCCAGCTATTTGTAATACTGCCACTCAACACTAGGTGTCACCAAGTCATCACAAAGTCTGTATTCTTTCAAAAGGATTCTCAGGTTATACTGTAACTTCACAGTAATCATACTAAGTGTATTTTTATGACAGTTGTAGTTAAAGGGGACAGCATAACCCAATGTGAAACACATATTTTTACTCTGGATTCTTTTAGTGTGAGTCTCCTGGTTTTGTAGAGGTCTCTGGTAGAAACATCTGCCTTCTCTTACAGATAATGGAAGTAAGTGGCATTTGCCTTTCAGTGCTTAAAGTGCAGAAGAGTGCATTTGGCAAACTCAGCATGTCTCCCTCCATTACTTTGCAAACCTTATTATGAGCAGTTTCATAACAAGGCATTAATGTTTACATCTTGTCACGCTGTCATGAGAACAGACCTCTTGTCACTGGCAGAGGGACACTTCCCTTTGCAGAGTGATGCAGTTGTCAAATGTATTCCTTTACTGCTCACACTGCTCGCAACAATGTTTGCAAAGTCCTGACTTCTGCAAAGAGACATGCTGAGAGAAGCAAAGAGGAGGCAGACATTTCTACAGCAGATATCTTCAAAATTTTCCAACTCTGGCATGCAGGGCAGAGGAAAACCTTTTGATTTGGGGTTGAACTGTCTCCTTAATCAGTCCACTCAAAAATGTTGTGACATCCAGAGTTTAGCTTGGTGTAAGGGTTTATTATCTCATTGATCAGCAAGTAAGGCATCACTGACACCAAAATAAAAAAGAGAAATGTTTCAAAACAAAAGATGAAAGCTAGTTGTCTTATTATTCCTAGAAAGGTGATTTAAGTGACTTTGAATGTGGCATGTTTGCTGGTGCCAGATGGGCAGGTTTGTATTTGCAGCATTTCAGAAACTGCTAATCTACTGGGATTTTCCTACACAAACATCTCTGGGGTTTACAAAGAATGGTCCAAAAGAGAAAATATCCAGTGAGCAGCAGTTCTCTGGGTGAAAATACCTTGATGACACCAGAGGTCAGAGGAGAATGGCCAGACTGTTTCAAGCTGATAGGAAGGCAACAGTAACTCAAATATCCACTTGTTAGAACCAAAGTATGCAGAAGAGCATCTCTGAATGCTAAAGGAGCAGAAGACCTCACCAGGTGCCACTCTTGTCAGCTAAGAACAGGAAACAGAGGCTACAATTCACCAAAAATGGACGACGAGAGACTGGATCAATGCTGCCTGGATTGATGAGACTCGAGTTCTCTTGCAGCGTTCAGATGGTTGGGTAGAAATTGGTATAAACAACATGAAAGCATGGATCCATCCTGTCTTGTATCAACGGCTCAGGCCGGCAGTGGTGGTGTAATGGTATGGGGATATTTTCTTGGCCCACTCTGAGCCCCACAGTACCAGCTGACAATTGTTTAAGTATTGTTGCTGGCCATGTCTATCCTTTTATGTGATAGCAACTGTGTGATGCTATCATGCCAATATGGACCAAAATCTCTGAGAAATGTTTCCAGCACGTATGGCAGTTCTGAAGGTAAAAGCTGGTCCAAAGCAGTTCTACCAAGGCGTACCTAATAAAATGAGCGAGTAAAGTAAATTAAATTATTTGATCAAAAGTTGTTTTTCAATAGAAAAATACGCAAGTGTGTGAACCAGACTGGACAATCTTGCCTGTGGGGCTCAGACAGTGAAGGCAAGAAAGCCGCTGTGTCGACAGAGAACTGCAGAGAAATGTTGGCACAGGTAGGCCCTGTGACAGATGGCTCTGCGAAGACGCCCAGGTGAGCGCACCTGTGTGTTTATGCGTGCTTTATCTGTTTTAAGCCTACTCTCTGAATAATACTAAGCTAGTTAGCATTCATTTTCACCCTCTGCTGTTGTTACCAGGACATCCTGCTGTGGAGAACATTTTTGTGCAGCTCGCATGCAATCTCATCCACTGCTACGATGAACCAGAATACTTGGATGCGCACACACATGCAGCCTTGTCACAGTTCATACCTCATAACTAACAGTAACAAGCAAGCAGAGCCGCTCGTATCAGCGGAAATCCTCCATCTTAACGATGCTTGAGAGCCTCCACATTACAGACAGACAGATACTGGATCCATTTCATGATTTTATGATGTTAGGCAAACAAGCTCCAGCAGGGTAATCGGCTAAAACATTATTCATAGGTCTCCTCTGAAAATATGTAAATTCCTCAGCTTGCAGAAATGCCATGTAATACCCTGTGGGATCACATACCAAAGAATGTCAGGTATATGGAAAATTGCATATAAACAGGCTTGGCCACATTAATTTGGGGGGGGGGGTGCTATTCATTTAGTACTATTACTGTGACGTCACTCAGTGTGACCTTCTACTTATTTGCATTATTTAAAAAAAAAAAAGGCTTAAGCTTGCCTGAAGCTTTGTCACAAGCATATCTGTATTCATTCACCAACCTGGGTTCAGTAGTAACCTAAAAAAAACTTATGGTTGTTTGTACAAATAATTAAGCAGGTTGAGAATCACATTTTTTTTCTTTTATATCTTTACAAAACACACATATTTCCTCTTTACCCCACCTTATCCTTCTGCCTCTCCACATTATAAATCATGGAGGGTTATAAACAACCAGTAAGCCATTACAAATGACAAGAGTCATCATGTTGTTTCAAATCTTCAAAACAGGCCAAAAGAGAACCAATTTCAGCTTGTTCAGCCTGACTCGTCTCTGTCAGCAGTCTGTAGCAGAACTTGCATGGTTGTGAGTCACACCTGTAATTACCTTTTGATGTTTAAGTGTACCAAATCCAAGTCACCTGAAAAGAAAACTACGGCGCAGTCTAGTTCCTGGAGGCTGCGCTCCACTTCGGTGACTTTTTCATAAGCTGGCTTTTCTGTGACACTTCCGCACCTGGGAAAATGTCCTTCTTTCTGCATAAAGCATTAACTTGTGGCTGCATTATATTCACTCCAGAGCCAGAGTCATGCTGCATTAGCTGTGTGAAGGGGAGACTGACAGAAGTCTGGCTGTACTAAAATGGTTATACAAAGTTGCTGCAGCATGCCATTATCCTTCTCCACTGGAGTGTAAAATTCACCTATTTTACCACTAAGGTGCCTGGGAATTTGGGAAGGCTTTTTTTTTTTTTTGGTGAACCTCTATTTTTAATATAGTATTTTGACACTCATTAGAAAAAAAAGATCCAAATCTCCCTTCTAAACATTAAAACCTCAAATGAGTATTTTCATACAAGTCTAATATCTATACCTAATGTGAAAGGGGCAGGTGACAAGCACAAAGAGAGTTATCACCTTAACTTTACCTTTTTGGTCTCTCTTATGTATTTTTAATTACATTCTACAAAGTCCGTTTGATCATAATAGCAATCCAAAATTAATTAAATCTTTATTCACGACTCCCAAAGGTTTTATCTTCTCTCCCTTCACTCCAAAATCTTTTTACTGTCAGTACCACTGCTCATCACCTCCCTCACATCATGAAAACAACCAGGAAAATGTTATATAAATCCAGCACAAAGTCCTAGATTTTCGTTTCACTGTCATGTTGTGTTAGTAGACTGGAAAAAAGGACTGACAGAAATGGGCATCTAAGCCCGACTTGCCAGGCTTTAGACCGTGATATTACACTTCTGTTGTCAGACATGTCTGTAAGTGACATAAAAGACAGCTACTGTTTTCTGGGGGGTTTTCTCTACAAATAGGTTTCCAAAAAAAAGTTGGGAGGCTATTTAAAGTGTAAATGAAACCAGAATGAAATTATTTGCAAATTATATTTAATTCTTAATAGCGCAGAGACCTATCAAAATGTTAAAACTAAAAAATTATAATGATTTTAAGAAAATTAAATGCTCATTTGGATTTCTTTGGCCAGCAACACTTCAAAAAAGTTGCATGTTAACTCTTTTCTCAACAAGTGTTTGATCTATTTAAGATTTGAGCCCCAACTTGACTCCAGAAAGACTTAGCCTCTCTTTTTATACCCAATTATGTTACTAATTAACCTCATTAGCAGAGAGATACCCTACCAAGTGCTCTTTTTTTTCCTAACAACTTCTTCTGACCCGCTGATGTTTCTCAGTGTCAACATTTGGCAGGTTGAAAATGTCTTTATACTATTTTTGATTACATTTAAGAGTGACTGTGTTATATAACTTTCCAACCCTCTTGAGCAATGGATCTTCAAGGTTGCTGAAGGTCTTTTAAAGTTCTTCTTTGGCTGCTTTTTCACTCATTTTCAATCCAGTCCTTGTACCTGACCATTTTCAGAGAAATGTTTTTGTGTCTGTTAAGCCACTCAACACTGATGAATCACTAAAGTATTAAAAAAAAAAAAAAAAACCTAACGTAAGGGCTGAATCAGTGTTTTATCTACACATAGTAACAAACATTGTTACTAGCATACCGTCACAAAAGCACATCATTTGTTCTGATTTCTGTATTCAAACCTATGAAAAATGCGTGAAGGGAGGAGAGCCAGAGAATAATAATAAGAAATGATTAAATGCAAAGTGGTGTATAAACAGAGAGAGAAAAGGGTGAGCGAAGAAGAAACGCTCAAGTGCATCATGGGAAAAGCAGCAAACATCCAAGGAAGAGCTTTGAATGTCTGTCAAGAAACCTGGAGAACTATTCCTGAAGACTGCTTAAAGAGATTACTAGAAAGGTTTCCTGAGAGAGTTCAGACTGTGTTGAAGAAAAAAAGGTGATCATAGCAAATATTGACTTTAAAGCTCATTAGAATTGTACCGTTTGTTTTGCCTTATAGATGGGATTTACATTTCAATGAATCACTGCACCTACTTCCCATTTTCTAGCAAAATATTTTTAAAATGAGGGGTAACTGAGTACTCTATAGATCGGTCTCCCACTATTAAATCAATACCATAATTAGTCGTAGTCGTAAGGTTAAACTTTTATGAGTGATATCCTTTTTTTTTTAAATCATGTGTTTCTGGTAAATGAAAATTCATTTTCCTTTCCTTTTTTGTCTTTGTCTTCAACAAAAAAAAAACCCCCATCAGGCACATTGTGTGCATCTGTTTTGTTTCCCCTTTCCAGTTGTTTAGTTAGTTTAGCAGTTTTTAAAAACAACTAAAAATATTCATCCTCTAAACCATTAGAGCCAATTATTCCAAAGTGGCATTTTTAGACAGACAGCTGTTTGCCTTCACTGCGTGTGAGACATAACAGTACACACATATTCACAGTACCTTGATCATTTGTCAGTAAAAAAAACACATCACACGGTGACATTTAGTTCACACAGAATTTAGAAACAACTTTCTATCTGATTTCTCCTCAGCTGAGAAACAAAATCTCTCCCTGCAGTCATGACAGTGTGCCGGGAAGTTTACGGTCTAAACTGTGTATACCTAATGAGCAGCTTTAGTTAAAGTTTGTGTGCTGTTCCAAAAAAAAAAAAAAAAAGGACTAAAATTAACATATAATTCCCCTGATAAAAGCCTGGCGTTAGAATACATCAATTAAAATTTTTTTAAAAAAGTCATTTTGCATCAGCGCACCAAAGAGAAAGACAGATCTAAAAAGATCAGTCCCTCTAAGGATGCTTCTTTTTGTTATTTTGTTTGGTTTTATAGAACAATCACCGCATAGACATTATTATTATTATTATTATTGCACCATTCCGGCAGAGGAGATAGGAAAAAAGAAGATAAAAGAAAGACATTTTCACGAGGTTCCTGTGTTTCCAAATAGTCTGGCAACCTGTTCTGCTTTAGGAGGCTGCTAACAGTGAGTGCAGCCACGTTTTTGTTCAACCTGAAAATTCTAGATAGTTGTAGCTAGATTAATGAAAGCCTAGAGCTCTTTACATTACATAATCCCATGCAGGGTACGTACAGGATATATTGGTCCCCTATTCGCTCTTCCCAGCTTGCCTCCACTGCTCTGCCTTTAATTAATTTCTCATAACTTTTCACTTTTTCCTTCCACTTCCTTTTCCCCCAATTCTGCTTGCTTCATCCTCTCCATCCTATCCGTGCCCCCCCCATTGTCCCATCTTCTCTTTTTTTTTTTTGCATCTTTCATCTCACAGTTTCCCTCCACACACTCAGAGGGACGAACGGCAGCAAAAAATGAACATCTTGACGTCAAGTAACAGATGATATAAAAGCAACAAGTTACATGACTAAATAAACAAATCAGCACAAATAAACATCCTCCCTGTCAGACTGCCTCTGGCACTGAACTACACGGCCCAACTGCTCCAATCAGGCTGCTCCTTCTTGGTCATGTGACGGCAATGTTCCTCTGCTTTGCTGTGTTCGTGACAGGCAGGGTGAGTAAGAGAAAGAATGGAGGGAGAGAAGAAACAAAGGAGCAGGAATAGAGTGAACTGCACCAAGATGAAGTGATTTAGGGGATGGGGAAACTGGGTGAAGGGGAGGAAGAGCTCCTGTAGCACCACGCGAAATAGGAAGAGAAGAGAGGAGAAGCAAGTTCAGCTGAGAAAGGACGGATAGGAGAGAAATTAGGCTGCAAGGACGTGACAGAGACATCAAAGAGGGGGAGAGAGGGAAATCAAGGGTGAGCAGAATGAGACGGGGAGATAGATAGGATCCCCCTGACAACTGTCTGTGAAGAAAAAAGGGGGAGTAAGTGAAAACAGGGTAATGAAAATTAGAGAAAGATTGCTGCTCATCAGGGTACTGCAGTGTTTCTCTCAGGAGCACTTTTTAAGCTGAGATTTGATGTATAAGCCAAGAAACAAAGTGATGAATCTGAAACAAAACACTTCATACATATTGGGCACTGATAATATAGAGGCTAGTGTTTTAACAGATGATGAATTTGATGAACATAGTAAAGCCCAGCTTTAAAAAAAAAAAAAAACTAAATATGCCCTTAAATAAGCTATAACTGCAGACAGATACTGTACATTACACCTCAAATGCTCTTACTGCTTACAACTACGTCTGAAATACCAGCACAGATTGGAAGAAGGCTCTCAATATATAGCTGCACCTCATCAATTTAGCATTGCAGTTCCATAAAGCCGGCTGCCTTGTGAGAGACTGATAATAAAAAAAAGGTCAAAATCGAAGCATGAAAGGTCAAGTCAATATTCTCTCCGAATAAATATATCAGATAGCCAAACGCTGGTGGAGCCACACCAATAAGCAATAAGAACTGTTGGGGCCAAGCTAAAGTTGGCAGTGTAGTACTGTGTGAGAAGTTGGGGATAAAACAGATTTTGGAAACAAAATCTGAACAAACACAATTCATTTAAAAGAAAATGCCGATAATTATCTTTGGCACTCACTGCTGCATTAGCTAGTGTAATACTCACACTACGGTTATTATAGAAGCAAACTCTAAATTAGAAGAACGGTTTTGAAAAGCCAGCATTTTATCTCTGTAGTCAAGTGTGCCATTTATAATTTCCCATGACAGCATTTGTCAATACTTAGACGCAGGGACAATTGATTGCGATATTTTGGACCAAAACTTTGCAACAGCAATTCGGCCAATATGGTTTTCTTTTTGTTTGGTTTTAGTCATTATTCCCCTTATTCCTCTTCTGCGCAAAGAACACACACACACGAAAACGTCTTCATTACATAAACATTAACTGTTCTTCATTGTGCCATCACTGAACATTCCAGCCAGTAAAAAAATATTGATGTGACACAAAATATTTGCCACTGGCTTTGGTAAATGACATATTGAATGTTTTTAACTACTGGTGATCACGGCAACCTGCCAACAACCAAAAGCAACTGCAAGGAAGTTTTCAGTGCAGCACCATAAACCTCTTTACAACCAATTTCAATCTAGTGACTGCCAGTAAACTCCAGCAACCATTCACCACACTCTTCCAGGGTCACCGGTGGTTACCAGGGGGTCACTGACTGGTCTCCAGGCCTGTTTTACTGGGGCTTTAGCTATCTATTTCACAGCAGCTGACGGTGGCTGGCAGCAACCACTTGAACCCGGCTGGGGAATACACATTTTCCCCTGGTGGTTCCCAGATGGTTGCTGACAGGTCTCTAACCCTGTTTGGCTGAGGCCTTAGGCAGATATTGGCCCATAATGCTCAGTCAGTGCATCACTTCTCAAATCCACTGTTAATATCATATTAAACCTAAAGTCTAGTCTGAGGTACAATATTTCCATCACATAACTGTGCCCGCATCCTAAACCCTAACTTGTCAGTGCTTACCACCTAGATGTCTCACCAGCATAATCAGTAGTTCAATTATGACCCCCCTCTAGATACACATCCTAATTTTAAAAAAAAAAGGCTATCTAAGGATTTCACGCTGAGCTCCAGCCCTGACACTTGAAAACTCTAAATGAGCAAATAACTACAATGATAACACATAGCCAAACAGAAGGACTGTACAAGAGCTGAAGGATTTTTTTAATGATGAGTCATGTGTCGTATCTCAAAGTAATTTATACTGAGATGATGGGTTACAGCTGATGTTGTTTTGTTGTTTATAATTGTTTTTTCTCATATTATACAAGTCGCATGGCTCTGTGGGAGTAAAAGTGGCATATTAATTGACAACATGTGATCTTACGGGTAACGATGTACAATCATTTCATGTATGGGATCTGTCTCTTGTTTTGTTTTGGGCTTTTCTTTATGGTTTTTTTTTCTTTTCCCAGTCAGTATTTTTAGCTCTATTATTTTCAAATTGAAGCTGGTATACATAATGTTTTAGCAAAATCAGACAACACATAGTCTCATAACTGGAGATTATGAGACCACATCGTATTTCAAAAGGGAACTCGCCATGCAGAGGAAGTATTAGTTTAATGCTATTATGCTATATTGTAAATAAGGGAATGTATGTAGTGAAGCATAAACTTGTTTTCAACAATTCCAATCAGGACTTTTTACCTGCACTATTTTCGAGGAGGGGACTAAGATGCACGCACAAGAAAAACCATGACTGTTTATTTCGTCAACATTGCAGATGCTGAGAGCATGTGCAGCAGTGCGACTCGGTGAATGTTCTGATTCCCAGAATGGTTTTTACTGTGGTTGTGGGTAGAAATAAAGTGTTCAGTGACATCCAATTTCCTTTCCTATTGCACATCCTATTAATGTAGTCTTAGACCCAGCACATATGCATGCGAGAGTCACATTTCACTTATCTTGGAGGAACGCCCAGTATCACACTACCAAGCAGTGATACTAATTAACAGAAGGTAACAGTCCCATTATGGATGGTTGTCGGGAAAAATGAGTGAGACAAAAAGGTTGGACAAGAAGAAAGGATAGGATTAAAGCAGAAAGAACATGAGTGTAAACCCATCTGAGACTGTCATGCAGGATATTTCCTCTGAGAAGTGTCTGTGTGTGTGTGTGTGTGTGTGTGTGTGTGTGTGTGTGTGTGTGTGTGTGAGTCATGTGTGTGCGCACACAAGTGTGAGCACATGTGTGAGAGGCAGAGAGGGTAAAACACAAAGAGAGATAGAGAGGAGAATAATACAGTGTCCTGAGACATCTCTCTGATTAAGGACTTTCAGCTGACATGGTAATTAAAAATTGAGGAGCTGCATAACTCTGATACACACGCACGCACTTACAAACACACACACATTCAGCTCCCCACTCATTTAAACACTTTACGCTCTGGTTAGCCATGTACAATTTATCAGAAGATTGGTCATTTGCTGATGGGTAAATTAACACTCAAAACACACATATTCATCATGTACATGTCATATGCATGAATCTGTACTTTGTGCTGAAGCCAAGATCATCATGCAAACACATGCATGCACGCACACGCTCTCACCTCTACAAAGATGAAACATGGGATGATGGAGTAGCTGCGCAGGGTGTTGTTAGACGCCATCTTGTCTCCTGTCGGGAGACTTACGTTCTCAGGATTCACAGCAGCTCACTCTGCAAAGACAAAAACATCAAGTGTCAGCTGTCGTCATCTGATACTGAAAGAAATGCATCTACTTCATCTATTTTATTAGGAGTTCACAGCAAATTATTGATTATTATGACATTTTTTTTTACATTTCTAAGACTTTCAGATGCCTCTTTACAATAAATAATTATGAAAGCAATTGGTTTCTTACATTACAGAAACCAAATCAGTCATACATTGCACTCAAACATTATCCTTTGCCAATGCCTTCTGAGGGAACCCCAGAACTCCCAGATCACTTAGGAAATTCAATCTCTGTGTTGTGGCCAAGGTCAGCCCTTGGGTCTCTTCCCAGCCAGCTGTGCTTCCTGTCTATTCTTGTAATTCAACATAAGACACCCCAGAAAGCATCCCGAGCTCCTTGGGTGAATAACTGCAAAACAAATAGTAAGTATTGGGTAGAAGCAGGCATTACAGAGAGGGTGTGCACTGTGATTGCAGCAGTTGGCTCGTTCCCAGATCCACTTTTCCATAGCTCCAAAAAATAAATAAATAAAAATATTGAAAGGATCCGCTAAGGCCTTAAACGCCATGGGGGGAAAACCCTTCCGTGCTTTATAGTTGATAGTCTGTCACTAGAGGTCATTTGAGCATCTGGTCTTCTGATCTTAAATGTTTCTGAGGGAGAAAAAAAAGTGCCGGCATCATGTCATTCAACAGCATCCACCCCAACTGAGTCACTTCAAAGTTGTGATCATTTTCGCAAGGTGCCCATCTGCTTTGCGTCACCATCACTACAAGTTATCAAATTTCACTGGCATCCTATAGTTATTGGTCACTATAAGACTGCAACCCCATGGACTAAATTTAACCTGAAAAGTACACACAGTTCTATGCTTTTTCTTTTTTTTTGTCCTCCACTTATCCCATTTCCTCAAATTGTTTAAAAACATACTGCACGCTAATAACAGCACCTTTGGAATCACCTTATTGGTGCAAAAATACTATTTCATGCCTGACAAACAAAACATTTATGATATGCTGCTAATAGCAAAGTGACTAAAGATACAATTTAAAATTGGCTCTTTGCTAAGCTGTCTGTTATGCATAGACACAACCCTGGTTCATCCCTTGAGTTAGGTGCCTTTTTTAAATGCTTGAATAATTCAATAGGTCAGTGTTAGGTGGCTTAACCAACAAAACATTTCTCTGAAAACGGCCAGGTACAAGGACTGAACTGGAAATGAGTGAAAAAGCTGCCAATGTCCAAAGGAAAACCTTGCAAGACCTTCAGAAAGCCTGAAGAACTATTTTTCATGACCACTTCAAAAAGAATTACAAGCCTGACTCCTTAGAAGCAAAACATAAAGAAATTAGGGGTGGTTCAAGACTTTTGCACAATACTGAACATTCTTCACTTTTTGTTAGTTGGCATTTATTTACATTCATTTCTCTGTGCTGGTAAAACTCCCATTGCATTTTTAAAAGCACAAAGTCCAAGACTAAATATGTCTTCATAAACCATTTACTAATCCTGTCAGCTCTTTTAATACGAGAACAAAAGCTAATTCACAATGAAACGGCACAGTATTAACCTTATTAATGAAATTCAATTTAACTTCTGAAGTTGCATTGATGGAACCAATCTTCTGCACTCGAACTGTCATCGCTTCCATTCTCCTTCTGTCCATCTGTCATGTTCTTTAACTGCACTGCATTATGGCTTCTAATCGTTGTAAACAATAGGCTTTCCCCACGGAGAGCAGCAAGCTCGCTCGTGAATGTGGGAAACATATGCAGTGAATAGCAGAATACTGGAAAAACAAAAACAGCAGTGTCAGTTGATTTTCTGTATCTAAACGAGGCTGAAATGTTTTCTCTGTTTCTCATTGTTTTCGGTTCCTAAGCACTGGCAGCGCAAGAGGTGTCTTGCAGTTTCAGTGGGTGTAGATTAGGGGGGATTAAAAAGTGGTTAAGGAAATCCGGAAATGTCAGTATCTGCTGGAGTAATTGTTGATTTATTCGCGTTAATCAACAAGGCTCTGAACTCACGCAGATATTTAATGGCCATAAATGTGCCTTATTGGGTTGTAATCAGTCTTAATTCCTCATTAAAGAGTAGCCTCACTCATTTGAGCTTCTCTCTCTCTACTGTGCAATTCTGAATAATGAAAGACTGCAACAGTGGCAAGGAGGATGTCTGTTACAGAGCAAAGTTGGAGAGAAAAATAGCAGTTATGATACCCTCGATGTGTTCTTTCTTTCTTTTTTCTTGTAACAAATGTTTTTGAACAACGGCTGCTCATTTTAACTGGAGAGACATGTTAAATATTAAATATTAGGACATTATATCTGCTCAAACGAAAATGCCACCTCAGCTGCATTTCATCATCTCATAGAAAACTGCATAATCACAATCTCAAAAAGCACGGCACTGTTGGGATGACTAACTCTGCTCTGACTAACCAACTTATTAAATTCCGATGCAAAACATCCCTGATGACAACGAGTCAGAGTTAAAAATCTGGCATGAAGATAAATCTGGTTAATCATGTTCAAATTCACATCATAGATGTATCTACTGAACATCTTGCAAAACATAGTTCTTACCAATAATAATGCCAATCACAGAAAGCAACAGTATTCTCAGTGATTTATATTTATTATTATTTACTTAGCCATTTGCAAGTCACTAAGGCTCATATGCACCCCATTAAGATCTACTGAGACCTATAATTAGGTGTTTCCAGAAGTTGTGCTTCCAGAGGATTTGTGCCACCTAAAGATCTTACAGCTGGGAGGCTGAGGGGTAGCACTAGCAGCTGCAGCATTTTTTTGTTTTTTACAATTTCCATTTTTTTAATTAAGTAATCATTAAAAACATCTTTTATACTTACATTTGGTTTAAAAGTGAAACTGATCCAGAGTCCGAACTTGCAGGCCACCTGAATTTACATTCAGGAAATGAAAGTTATTTTAGTTCAACTTTTTAAACCTTGGGAAATTATGGGCATCACTTCCCCAGAGCACATACAAATTCACAAGGCCAGGAAGACTTAACTTACACCCCTTAAATCATAAATTTCTTTAAGTATCCAATTATCTTGAAAAGAGAATGAGGTCAAACTTTCAGATGATTATCTTTACATTCAAGCATCAGGCAATAAGAAAAGAGAAAAACAGATGTATGCAGTGAAACTGAACATGAGCTACAACTATGTAAAATAGGCTACAGTGTTTAAGCTATTAGGCTATTTCCTTCATCTTTCCTTTTTCTGACCATTTCACCAGATGACCTGACGATACTTCTAGAAATGCAGAGAGGGTGAGAGAGATAGAAGCTGCTTGCATGCATCTCTGTGCATCTGGAAACTGTGGATAAATCATACACTCTGGCAGTAAAAGAGTCACACCTGTTGCAAAGATTCTGGGTGGTCTGTTAAGTCATTCCAGCTTTCTATAATATCACTGGTCAAGTTGATGTTTCACAGTAGGCCAAAACAACCCTCAGGCCACCGGGAAATGTCCCACTGCTCCCAACCGGCAATATGCTGCTCCAGCTTATGATCATGCGTCATATATTTCTTTAAAGCCACAGTGGGCAGGAATGTATAGGGATCCTCCTGCAGCACTTCTCTCTCAGCATTCTCTTCTAAGCCCAGAGGAGTACGCCCATATGCAAGTTCTTCATGAACTTTGCTCTTTCAAGTAAACAAACTTATCACTCTACTACCACACTACTCATCTGATTTGGTCTGAGAAGCACCCAGAGGAGATGCAGGAGAACATGTTGTCTAAAATATACAGAGGGGAAATTATTATTTGATCCCCTGCTGAATTTGTAAGTTTGCTCACTTACAAAGAAATGAATATCTAATTTTTATGGTAGTTTCATTTCAATGGAGATAAAATATCAACCAAAAATCCAGAAAAAAATGTTATAAATTAAGTTAAATAAGTATTTGATCCCTACAACCCAGCCAGAACTCTGGCTCCCACAGATTGGCTGGGCCACACTGATTCATTTTTGTGCCAGTCAATCAATTACAGTTGCTCCTGCTCTCAACTTGTTATGTGTGTAAAGTACACCTGTCCACAGAATCAGTTTCTTCCATTCCAACCTCTCCACCACCATGGGCAAGACCAAAAAGTTGTCAAAAGACATCAGGGACAAGATTATAGACCTGCAAAAGGTGGGAATGGACTGCAAGACTATCAGCAAGACTTTATGGTGAGAAAGTGACAACTGTTGGTGCAATTATTCAGAAATGGAAGAAATATAAAATGACCATCATTCGGTCTGGAGCTCCATGCAAGATCTTGCCTCATAGGTTGAGGATGTTCATGAGAAAGGTGGTGGATCAGCCCAAAACTACACTGGAGGAGTTTGCTAATGATCTAAAGGCAGTTGGGACTACAGTCACCAAGAACACCATAGGTATTGTGAAATGTGTTCAAAGGAACTGAAAGAAGTCCAGTCTACTTCTTCAAGCTCGTGAGAACACCACTGGTACCATACTACACTATAAAGGACTGAAATCTTGCAGAGCCCGCAAGGTCTCACTGCTCAAGAAGGCCTGTCTTAAGTTTGCCAGGGAACATCTAAATGATTCAGAGAAGGCGGTGGCCAGATGAAACCTTTAGCATTAACTTGACCCACTGTGTTTGGAGGAAGAGAAATGCTGAGTATGACCAAGAGAAACAACATCCCCACAGTCAAGCACGGAAGTGGGAACATTATGCTTTGGGGCTGTTTTTCTGCTAAGGGTACAGGATAACTTCAATGCATTGAGGGCTTAACGGACAGGGGCCATAAAATCTTGGACGAGAACCTTCTTCCCTCAGCCAGAACAGAAAAGGCCTATTAAAGGTCAGCAGTTAGATCAGAGCTTTTTTGTATTTATCATTTTAGTACAGTGCCTCAATTTGTCTATATGGTCACAATATACAATATGTGTTTTGTTGAATGTGTTTCCTGGAGCCCACCATAAGACTTTGCTAAACATGGCAACATGCCCACCACACACCTAACTCCTGTGACATGACATTTAATACTGATACTGCACAGTTTACTTACTGTGCATGCCGTTATAACTAAATTGAGAGTACCTGGTCGTGCACCTACTAATATTAAATCTGAAAATAAAATGCATCTTTAGCCCTCATATTTCTTTACGTATGCATGTCACAGAGTTAATTAAGTTCTACACTCACCAGCCACTTTGTGAAGTAAGCCTGTTCAACTGCTTGTTGACGCAAATGTATAATCCTAATCTTATAATCACATGGCAGCAATCCAGTGCATGTAGGCATGTAGACATGAATGAGAGAATTATTCAAGTTCAAACCAAGCATCGAAAATGAGAAAGAAATGTGACTTAAGTGACTTTGAACTTGGGATGGTTGTTGGTGCCAGATGGGCTAGTCCTGAGTATTTCCAAAACTGCTGATCTGCTGAAATATTCCCACACAACCATCTCAAGGGTTTACAGAGAATGGTTTGAATAAGAGAAAATATCCAGTGACCAGCAGTTCTCTGGGCATAAATGCCTTGTTAATGCAAGAGGTCAGCAGAGAATGCCCAGACCGCTTTGAGCAACAGTAATTCAAATTGTCACAACCAAGGTATGAAGAAGAGCAACTCTGAATGCACAACACATCTGACCTTGAAGCAGATGGGCTACATCAGCAGAAGACCACACCACATGCCACTCAAGTCTCACTTTCTGCTCCATCCTGCCTTGTATCAGTGGTTAAGGCTACTGGTACAAGGTGTAATGGTGCGGGGGATATTTTCTTGGCACACTTTGGGCCCCTTAGTTTCTTGGTTTCTTGAACATGCCTGAGTTCGCTGTACCTAAATGGCCTCCACAGTCACCAGATCTCAGTCCAATAGAGCACCTTTGAGAAGCGGTGAAATGGGAGGTTGCATCACAGATGTGCAGCTGGCAAAACTGTAGCAACTCTGTGATGCCATATTGCCTACATGGACCAAAATTGCTGGAATGTGTCCAGCACCTTGCTGAATCTATGCCACAAAGAATTAAGGCAGTTCTGAAGGCAAAAGAGGGCCCAACTCAATACTAGAAATGTTTATCTTAAAGTGTTCAGTGAGTGCATATTTTCTGTTATTGATGATGATTTAGAAGAGGTAGCAAAGGCACCTGCATTAGGAACACTGTTAGCATGACAATAGTATCTGCTATATTGTAAATACAGATTGAAGCACTCTCTACTAAGTTAAAACCTCACACAAAGATTTAATGATCCCAACACTCATACCAATTTAAAACCAAACACTTCAGTTTCACTGAGTCATTAGACAAAGAGAGACAGCAATGTAGGCATGTCTAATCAGTCCCTAAGTGCCTGTCCCATCTCATTTAACACTTAATCCAAGCTTACTAAAGTCAGTATCAGATAGCAACAATCCAACCCTCAGTTTTACAGGCCTTACAGCACTTCACCTGAGGTTCAGCAAAACAAATTGCTGCTGGTGCCTGTATCTGAAACATCAACAACACATAAGCACATTTTTCCACCTATGAGAGCGTGACTGCAGGATATGAAGCTGCTACAGCTTACATACCCATAAAAGAAAATGTTGCAATCTATCTTCATCTACCCTTGAAGAAACATGACCACACGTGTTAACATGTCACAACAGACATGGAGGAGACTCTTGTCTCTTGTGGATAGCTGTCTCCTGAACTGAGATGTTCAGGTTTAAGGATCGACTCCCAGTTCACTGAAATTGCCAGCACCCACCTCAAAAGCTTTGAATGCCATAAAAATCTATTAATGAAACCGTATGGCTAGTCGTCCTTGCAATCCATCTCAGTACACATTAAGAGTATCATCAGCCTCCGGTGAACTCAGTAACTTTTCAGATTATGGCATCAACAGCAGAGATTTTAAATAGTCGTAGTCATAATGTGTTTAAAAAAAAAAAAAAAAAGCCTCCCAAATTCAATGACCAAACTAATCACATTAACATGCTCCAAGGTATGATATGTTTATAAAAAAAAAAAAAATCTCAAGAGGAATTATTCATCATTTCTGCAGCTTACTTCACTGAACCATGATTTTATCAAGCCAGCCAAGTGGAAACACTTAATGTAGCCCGCTGTGTTTGTTTGTTTGTTTTTTAATCTCTGTGGTAAATTTGATTTGTGTTTGAGTTCTTATGTACTACTGAATAACTTTCAGTGTATTTAGTATGTACGAACAACAGGGTGTATTTGTGTTTCTAGACTGGTGCATTAAAAATTTGCTACACTTAGGATTAAACTCGAAGCACAACTGATGATAGTCAGCAAAAATAGTCAGTAGAGCCCAACCAATAATGAATTTTGGGGGAAACAGCAAAATATGTGTATTTGTGTAAATCAATATAAAGTAATCAGTATTTCTGTCTCATTCAGTAACAGACAAGGGATCAGAGTCAAATGGAAGACACTGCAATTACAGTGCTAACCACCAGACAATCCAGCAAAGAGTATGCAAGATCCTTCTACATGTACACATATAAACTAAGGAATTGATTGGATTTTGTCAGATCAATAGCAAAGAATAAAGGAGGTTTACTGAGTTTGTGTTTCCCATCCAAGTACTTTGGAAGTTCATTTCCTCATTATAAAGCTGGTGGAACACATACGGCTGTAATTCAACTGCCCTTCCTTAACCACATACCTATTTTGCCTCCTGTTTCTGTAAGAAATTATTTTCAGATTCAGGCCTAATATTAGTCATAGTCAGGTATTGTAACACCAGAGTAAACTATTAACCATATGATTCAGAAAAAGCACCAGCATTACTTACTATCACTCACTGCAATTTACTTCAAAAAGCTTAAAACTAGTGGCTATTTGTAAAGTAGGAAAATTGTCCCTTCGATGCTTCAAGTGCTTCCAAACCTGAAATCTGTTAAGAAATGTCTATTTTTTTGAGAAACACATGAAACTGTACTGCCTACATATTTATTTTGTGTTACTCTGTGGGCAACAGTGTCGACATGGGTGAAAAAAAGCGACAGTTGAACTGCAAACTCTGTGATTTTACTAGGACCTCTTTGACAGATGATTCAAATAAGAAAATTGAAGGGGGCTGCACTCGGTGTCCAAAGAATTCACACCACATTCATTTGTTTCTCGGGCACTACATCAGCCTGAACTGGATGTAGTCACAATAAAGTCAACATGATTTCTCTTTTTCTGGTGCCTGAAACCCAGAGTTGGAAGGGATTTTCAACAAAGGAGCATTTTTCTTCTAATACTAAGAGACACTTAATTACAGTCAGTCAGATGAAAGGTGATCAGATCGTCTCACCAGAGGCTAGATCATCAAACGAGCAGCCTACAGGCCTCGTCACGATTCATCAGTATCCCCTCCTCTCAGCCACTCAGCTGTGATGACTTCTTTGTCTGCATGTGACTGCTTTCCTCTCAGAGACAGCAAGACCTAACTGTGAAATATTGAGCACAGAAATATTGTACCTGATTGACCATCTCCTAGTCTCCAGCTGAGTTGTTCTGCCAGAGTGTGATGACTGTCTGAATGTCACAATGACAGTTTGTGATAGAGCCAGCAGCTGGGTATAGAAAATGAAATATTACCTCCCGTTATCACTGCTGGCTGGTTGTTGCTGTAGCCTTGATGTCGCCTTTTTTTCCTACTACTTGAGCAGAGCTGCATCTGTTACTGAACTCTTACAAATGCCAGAATTTTTAAGGCACACTGGCTGCTTTAGTATATTGTGCTCGGAAATGCCAGCAAAAAGAAATATGTTACCAGAGTCTTTAAGACCTTGCACTTGCACTTTGTAACAAAGAGGCTACGTGAGCTATGCGAAAAGATACTAGAAGTCCATCTATCCAGGCTAAACTGTTAAAAACAATTAAATACCGGCCATTTCGTTAACTATATCTTACAAATACTGGGTCAGAACCTCTTTTGCCTTCAGAACTGACTTAATTGGGGTGCTGCTATAACCCATCTAGTTCAATGGGCAACCCATTTGCTGAAGGCTACTGCAGAGGCCTGGGTTTGAGTCTGCCCCAGAGTCTACGTGTCACTTGTGTTATCCTGCTGGAAGCAGCCATGAAAAGATGAGCACACTGTGGTCATAAGGCAATGAACAGATTCAACACTCACTATAGGCTGCGGTGCTTAAACAATGTTCAACTGGTACTAAGGACCCCAAAGTGTGCCAAGAAAATATCCCCCACATCATTACACCACCACTGCCTGAACCTACAGTTACTATTGCTTTCCTACCAACCTTTCTCCTCTGACCTTAAGGCATTTTTACCCAGAGAACTGCCACTCACTGGTTTATTTTCTCTTTTCCAGACCACTCTTTTTAAACCTTAGAGATGGTCTTGTAGATCAGCAGTTTCTGAAATCCTTGGACCAGCCTGTCTGACACCAACAACCATGCCACATTCAAAGCCATAAATTACCTTTCCCCATTCCAATGCTCGGTTTGAACTTCAGCAGGTCATCTTGAGCATGTCTACATGCTTAAATGCCATATGACAGGCTAATTAGATATTTGCTTTAACGAGCAGTTGAAACAGATGTAACCAAATCAAGTGAGGTCAGTCCCGAAGGGACTTGCATTATTCCAACCTCCTTTGGTTCCAGTAGCAGTTTGAGAAAATTCATCTGCTCAAATAATTTATGACCTCAGTAAAAATTTTGCTGATAAGTTCATATAGTTTTTCTGGTCAGAGCCACAGCTGCTCCATGGGCACATCGGCCCTTGATGAATCCAGACAGTGTTTAATCTGCTCCAGCCCATCCTCAGCCATGAAATCTTTGAGTCCATCTTTGTCTTTTCTGTCAACCTGGGGGTGTTTGTAAACAGTGACAAAGAAGGCTATTCTCTTCTATTGCTACTGTAGTGGATAGATACGAAGTATGATGATGTTCATCACCTCTGTTGAACCAGTAGATACAGAAAACTCTAAGTAGGGTGAAACAGCTGGAAAATATTCACCAAAAACCACAGCGCTGCTTGTTTTACATGTTGTGTCTTGTTAAGTAAGCAGCTCATCAACAGTCCACGCTGCAGTCAGAGCTAGTTTTATAGCTGTCAGTGAAGCAATACATTCTTCCTGCTGCTCTCACAGTTAAGTATTTCTTG